>LNAC01000217.1:1443993-1554688 GCA_002007465.1 Ailurus styani
TTGAATTGAAAATTTTAGTAGATATTGTCAGATTGCTCAAACCATAATGGTTCATTTCCACTAATACCTTAAGAGAGCACCTTTTTTGGGGGGGGGTCCACTTTTTCAGTTGGTTTAATTGCCTTCTTTTTGTTGATTTATAAAAGGTTTCATGTATTAGAAAAAGTAACCATTTATCTTTATTAAAATGTATTTTTAAAACCTATCATTTGTTTCTTGACTTTATCATCATTCTTTGCTTTTATAACTTGTGCATCAAGACACTGTGCTTTACAGTCTAGATTTTCTTCTAATATTTTTTATGTGCTTTTTGTGTGTGTGTGTCTAATATGATATAAGACTTAATTTTCTTCCCTGTGAAGAATGACTTGTGCCTATACCACTTATTAAATATATCCTTTTCTCCATAGAATTGAAATACCACATGTTATATATTAAATTTTTTCCCTATTTGTTAGTTTTCAACAATTAAATATTAATTTGGCCTTTGTTGACTGAGACAGTGTGTTGTGGCTCATTCCAGTGATAGATGCTTTTCTTTTTTCTTCTTGGGGAAGCACGGCTTGACAGTACTTCACCTTGCAGCCTGGTCTGGAAGTCTTGAGATCACGCTCATGCTCATTCGAGGTGGAGCAGACCAGAGGGCCAAGAATGAGGTAGGTACATGGGCCACTCCTGGACATAGTTCGCACTGCCTCTGGGTGGGGATGGGGAAGTCCTAAGATCACTGTGTAATTATGTCCCCCACCTTGGTTCTCTTCAGGATGGAATGAATGCCCTCCACTTTGCAGCTCAGAGTAATAGTGTACGCATCATGGAGTACCTCATTCAAGATCTGCACTTGAAGGACCTGGACCAGCCTGATGAGGTGTGTTTGCTATAGTAGGTCAGGTCCTATGCTTACCCCCACCAAATTTCTCTTTCTTCCTATTCCTGCTGGAGCTCCCAAAGCAGCCAGCACAGACAGACCTGGCCCTGTAGTTAGCTTCTCCATCACTCTGAGATGGCAGAACAGATGAGAAGTGTTGGTGGTGGCCCTGGCATCTCATGTGGGAAGGGGAGGAAGTACTGAGCAAGCATCCAGATTCTTTTTTCCCTCTTATTCCCTCATCCTGGCTAATTGTGGACAGTATCCTCCCTGTTTTGAATTCAGAATGTATGTTTGCATTTTACTCCATTATGCATGGTCTTTTGGGAGTGTATTTGATCCAAGACTATGCAGTAATGGGTCATGAAATATAATGCAGTGTTACCATATTTGTGTACATTCTTTTTTTCTTTTTCTTTTTTTAAAGATTTTAAAAATTTATTTATTTGACAGAGAGAGACAGCAAGAATAGGAACACAAGCAAGGGAAGTGGGAGAGGGAGAAGCAGGCTTCCCACTGAGCAGGCAGCCAAATGTGGGGCTTGATCCCAGGATCCCGGATCATGACTTGAGCTGTAGGCAGACGCATAACGACTGAGCCACCCAGGCACCCCTCTTTTTCTTTTCATAAGAAGATATATACTAATAACAGCCACCACCTATTGAGTATTTATAAGTGTGCTAGGTACAGAGGAAAGCTATTTACATACATCATTTCATTGAGAGGTCTAGGGCTGGTGTATATGGATGCTTAACAAAATTCATTGCTGAATGAATGGATGATCTTATTCATTCCCATAATCATATACAGAAAGATTTTACTTATTTTTAAAGGTGACAAAATTGAGGTTCAGAGAACCTATATACCTTGTCCAATGTCGCAAAACTGGAAGGTGAAAGCTAGGATTTGAATTCAGGTCTAGCTGACCCCAGTCACCATGCCATCCTGCTCTCCTGTCTCCCTTCTCAGATGAGAGTGGACATTCCCTATGTGCCAGGGACTGTCTTTTTCCTGGAATATCTTCTAGGCTTTTCTCATAGGGGAGCATGCCCTGTGAGATTGACATTTTGATTTCAATGGGACCTCCTTTTCACTGTGCCTAGAACATTATTCGCCGTAAAAATCTCTCCAGAAAATAAGCAGTAATAGCTCGCTTCACCTCTTGTAAAAAAAACTTTCACATTCTTTTCTGACCTTAGTCTTTTTTTTTTTTAAGATTTTATTTATTGACAGAAAGAGAGAGAGGGGACAAGCAGGGGTAGCTGCAGACAGAAGGAGAAACAGACTCTGCTGAACAGGGAGCCCGATGTGAGGATTGATCTCAGGACCCTGGGATCATGACCTGAGCCGAAGGCAGACGCTTAACCAACTGAGCCACCAAGGTGCCCCTGACCTTAGTCTTAACAACAACAGCAGCAATGACAACTCTTTCTTCAAATGAAGTCTATAAATTTGTTTTACTTCCTCTGAGTATGACTGAGCAACTATACATTTACAGCTTGGAGGCAGATAGACTTGGGCTGTGGTCTGGGCAAAGCCTCAGTGTGTAAAAGGGATGATTAGGGAGGGGGGCTTCCATATAATTTTTTATCAGCAATACTTCCATGGTTTCATATAGATGATTGATATTTCCTCAATTTTCTGTAAAAAGGCCTCTGACATTGAACTTCATTGTAAGTCATTCCACCACCCCTTTCCAGTCAGATACTACCGCTAAGCCGTTCCTATGTAGCAATCCTGGAACAGCCACTTTTGGGATGTTTAATGAGTTAATGATTGTAAAGTACTTAGCAAAGAGCCTGATATGTGGTAAGTGCTCACTAAATGGTAGTTATTATAACAATTATTGTAGGATAAAATACACTGTCTGATACCCTCAAACTGATAATCATAGTCAAATAGCACCTAGTGACACAGAGAGGAAGTTAGATCATTTTGGTTTAATTGCTGCTAAGTAGGGATGTGAATGAATTCCACTCAGTTCAATTTAGAAGTTATTTGTTGAGGGCCTATTATCTAGGAGACACATGACAGTCTTCCCTTTCAGTGGGCTCTGGCTGATTTCACAGGACACAGCAGTGTGTGGGGAGGATCAGGGAGGCTAAAAGGGCGCAAAGACCAAAGCAGGTTCTGGGAAGTCTTGGCCATGTCTGCAGCTTCTGGCCAGCAACCTTCTTGGCCACTGTCTCTTTAGCTGTCTCTGGGGTTGTCCTGTCCCCACCCATCTTCCTCCTCCCCGTCTGTTGGGAAAAAGGCAGAGGAGCCCTGGCAGCAGACTGTGCAGACATGTCCAGCTGAGAGATGTTAAAATTAAAATGAATTCAGAGACATAAGAGGAATGAGCAAATAATGAGTCCCCTGGCTCAGTAAGGGAGAGAAGAATCTCTGAGTCCAATTTTAGTTCTGTAAGAAACATAGATGGATCAATGCAAAAGACAAAGTCTGCTCTTTTTCTGAGATCTGTGAGTGGGTCGAGGATGTTGGCAAACCCAGTAGGACCTGGGGTCAGGAGCTCAGGTGTATTAATTCATCATTAGATTTTTCCATCTGTGTTTGCTTAAAAGTATTGTGGAACTCACTGTATGCATTTGGTAGAAATGACTGCTTCGTCTTCACAGCTGACCCTCTTGCATGCTTTCTTATCAGCAGAAAGTGACTGAGAGCCTGGTGACCTGACCAGCATTAGTAAAATTCTCTTTAGCCCAGAGAGAGCTCCAAAAGCTAGCAAGGAAAGCCTTGTGGAGAGGAGGTCTTTATTAATAAAGGAAATTTAACTACACCCAGGAGAGTGTGGGTGAGGGTGGGAGAGATGGAAGACACTGGAAAATATTTTGAGGTTTCTTCCAGCTCCATGGCTTCTCCAGGGGAGAGAGATTAGAGCAGCCAAGAGAAGTTATTGGTAAAGTAGTGTAGATGTTTTGAATCTACATGTAAACTTCCATCTAGTGGTCAAAAATAAGTACTCACAATGTTCGGGGTGGAGCAGGGGCAGAGAAGGGAATGGCCTTAGAGTATATGAATACTTGTTGAATATTTTATAAGAGTTTGGTGGTATACTGTTAGGTTGGTTTCAGTTGTAGACTTACCAGAACTTCCATTGGTTCAAAGGAATCATTATAGGAAGTCTTTAGAGATCAAAATGCAAAGAAGCTTCCCTTTTTGGAGGGTTGGGAATAATGAGCATGAGGGGATTTGGGAAGACATACCTTCTTCTTTTTTTTTTTTTTTTTAAGATTTTATTTTTTTATTTGACACAGAGAGAGAGAGGTCACAAGTAGGCAGAGAGGCAGAGAGAGAGGAGGAAGCCGGCTCCCTGCCGAGCAGAGAGCCCAATATGGGCCTCGATCCCAGGACCCTGAGATCATGACCTGAGCCAAAAGCAGAGGCTTTAACCCACTGAGCCACCCAGGCACCCGAAGACATACCTTCTTACATGGACCTGAGGCCAGTATTTAAGGGCTCCATTGTGCAAGGGGAGAACTCATTCCACCCTCTCTAGTTCTGTGACTGCATGCTTAACACACTACTCCTTCAGCACTTTTTTTTTTTTTAAACATTTTATTTATTTGAGAGAAAGAGACAGCGTGAGAAAGAGAACACAAGGCGGGAGCAGGGGCAGGTAGTGGCAGGCAGAGGGAGAGGGAGAAACAGGAAGCCTAATGTGGGGTTCAATCCCAGGACCCTGAGATGATGACCTGAGCCAAAGGCAGACACTTTACCGACTGAGCCACTCAGGTACTCCTCCTTCAGCACTTTTTAGTTCACAGTAATATTCCTTTTTCCATCTCAAATCACTAATTATTAAGGAACCTTAATAATTAATAAAGGGTTTTCCCCTTATGTCGGGGTTCCGGTTGTGAGGGTCCCAGGGTAAGGGGAAATGTTGTGGGGGATAGACCTGCACACAGGGCATTAGGGGATGTTGTGCTGGGTTCTCCCTGGCCTCCTCTGGGAGGCTCTCCTGTCACCATCTCTGGGATCATTGTGGGAAAGGATGGTCAGTTTGAACTTTGGGTGGCCTTTTAATGGCTGTTTATGAAATCTTTGCTGAATGTGTTCACTTGTCAAATTTGATAACCCTGCTAATAAACTTAAAAATGAAAAATAATATTTAATAAACAATTGCGACCCCTCAGACTTATTCACATGCAGACAATTTAAATGCATTGAATTAAAACATGTTAGGTTAAATAGACATTGTATTAATCAAGGCAAAAGGCAGTAGGAATTCTGGCCCCTTCTCATTTTCATTAATTTGGAAAGGGAATCAGGATCCTGAGCTGGGAAGGCATTGTGGTTTCTCTGAAACCGGAGCTCTGACGCCAGGTTCCACTGTTCTGGCTGGAAGATCTCCCTGCCTTGCAGGTGGGGCACAGTCCTGGGGGACGGCACTGGATAGAGGCCGAGCTGAAAAGCATTTTAGAAGGCTTTGGTGGTTGACAAAGGAAATAAGACATGGTAAGAAGCGACTTTTTTAAAAAATGTATTTTTAGAGTTCTTGTTATTTTTCCTAATAATGTGTGCTAAGATAGGAGAAAGATTTATATCTCATTTTACTGTCACTTCATCTTTATGCTGCCTTCTGATATGTTTCTAAGGTATGGATTACTTTAAATGCCCTTATTTTGTGTGATTTGGCTTTCATATTTTTTTCTTGATGATAATATTTTTAAAGGGCATCCAAAGTTTAAAGTAATAGCTGTTTTCTTGGTGAGGAAAAATATTTCATCTGTGATGACCTCCCATTTCTTACCACACTGGGTTTTCATTGGGGAACGGGTCCTCTGTCACTTAGTTTAGCCAGGCAGAAATTCAGGTCTTTGTAACAGCCAAGGGTAAGAGTAAAGCCATTTTATTTTATTCTTTTAAGATTTTATTTATCTATTTGAGAGAGAGTGTGTGTGTGCATGAGTGTAGGAGCAGGGGGAGGGGCAGAGGGAGAAGCAGGGCTTGATCCCAGGATCCTGAAATTAAGACCTGAGCCCAAGGCAGATGCTTAACTGACTGAAAAACCCAGGTGCCCCGAGAGTAAGGCCATTTTAAAGTTGAACAGATCCCTGGTACTTCTAGTAGTATTGTCCCCAAACTGTTAACTATGTATTAGACTTCTTTCTGTTATGAGTGATAAAAATGCAGTTTAATCTAGATTAAGCAATAGATGTAATTAATTTATTGCTAACTAAAGAGTTTGAGGGTATATCTGAATGGCTTCAGGCATGGCTGGATCCAGATTTTTTTTTCCCCCTTCACTAACTCTCTGTTGCCTCTGTGTTGGCATTATTGATAGATATACTCTCCACATGATGGGAAAGGTGGGTCCTGCCAGTTTCAAGATATTCTTATGGGTATTCTTTTTTTTTCTTTAAGATTTTATTTATTTATTTGAGAGAAAGAGAGAGCATGCATGTGTACATGAGTGGGGGAAAGGGCAGAGGGAGACGAAAAGAATCTCAAGTAGACTCCCTGTTGAGTGCTGAGCCCAACACGGGGCTTGATCTCACGACCCTGAGATCGTGACCTTAGCTGAAACCAAGTCAGACACTTAACTGATTGAGCCACTCAGGCGCCCCTCTTATGGATATTCTTCTGGATTTTGATTCATAAGAAAGAGAATTCCTCTCATCAAATGCTCATGCTCTAAATCTCAGGGACAGCTCTGTTTGGCCTGCTTGAATCATCTGCCCAATCCTGAACCAATCACTGTGACCAGCATGGTCACTTCATGGGGCATTTAAAGCTTGGCTGTTGACAGCACTAAATGGATAAATGGCAGAGTATATGTGTATATAATTGGGGAAGTTCTCTAAAGGAAAATGAAGCTGCTGTTACTAGAAGAAAGAAACAGACAAAAGCAGCAGATGTCTACTCTAGGACACAACACCCTCATGTAGTATTTATGGCTTCTGTAGGTAAAGTGCTAACAAACACTTTTTGCTTCTGCGTGAGAATTTAAACTTTGGTTAGCTTTCTGGTCCTGTGTCACTGAAAATAAGATAAGTGTTGCTTATGATAAAAATGACCCCTAATTAGCAAATAACATTTGTACTTGAAGGAACTGCAGATGACCTATGAACACCAGAGGGGAGCGCCATACTTTAGGCTTTTCTGAGGGTAGTGACTCTTGTAACTAACTGGACATTCCCTTGTGGGGACCTGGAAGCTATGCTTGAGGAGTTCTTACAGATATTTGTTCCTGTAGGGCACCAGCCTTCTAAGCCAGGGTGGCTCCAGTACCTGCCCAGTGTGGATTTGTCACCTTGCAACTGAGCTGTCCCCTAAAGGGTCAAAGCCAACAGCTGGACAGCTGTGTGGGACATGGTATGAGGAGGAAGAGCCGACACTGGCAAGCTCTGGTTTGTGTCCTACATATTCAAAGTAGACTGGTGTCAAGCGTGGCCTGTGATAATCCTGTGGTTCTGAAATGTTTAGTTGAAGCCAAAGAGACCCTCTGGTGGGCAGTGAAGTCACTCTGATGATTCTTTGAGATAGGGCAGTTGGTTTAAGGAAGCCCTGCTAGCTAGACAGAAGCTCAACTCCAACTACTTAAAGCAAAAAAAAAAAAAAAAAGGAATTGATGGACTCACTCACACACTTCATGCACATGTGACTTCAGGTGTGTCTGAGTCCAGCAGCACCCACAATGTCAGCAGGCCTCTTGTCTCTTTTTCTGTTTTTTGTCTGTGCTGGCTTCATTCTTAGGTGGGTTCTCCTTGTCAGGTGACAAAGAGGGCTGATGACGGCTTAGCCAATGACTCTAGACTAGACACAAATAGAATGTGCCAGAAAAATGTCGCATCGTTGACTTTGATTGGCCTGGCCAGGCATGTGACCATTCCTGAACCAAACAGTGTGACCAGGGGATAGATTGTGGAAGAAGCAGGAGCCTTTGATTAACAGTTCTGTAAAAACAGGGCACAGGCTCCCAGTGGAGAAGATAGTGGGCAGGAAATGTCACCACTGGTGCTCTTTTCTCCTGTTCCAGGGCTTTAGCAAATTAAAAAGGCCTTCTTCCTCCAGGTCTTGCCACCTGCCTCCCCACCCACAAACACACACTCATGCTGAGTCTTGTACCCCCACACATCACCAGCACTCAGTTACTGCATTTCATTTTAATTACTTGCTCCTGTGTTCATCTTCCTCGTTGGACTCTGAGCTTCTTGAGGATGGCACAGTGTATTTTTCATCTTGGCCACTCTGTTGCTGAGCACAATATCTGGCATAGTCATGGATGCTCAATAATTGTGGAATAAATAAGTAAATAATTTATAAGGGTATGTGACTAAATGTTTTCATGTAGTATATAATTGTGTCTCTCACACATCCTTTCTTGTGATTTTTTTTTAATATGAACCTTTACCCATTGTCACCATTTGCAGATATTTGTATAAGCCAGACACAATAATTTTTGGTTTGTCATTTCCTACGTGTTGTTCAGCGCTCAAGACTAAATTCTGTTTTTCAATTAGATGTCTAATAACATGGAGAAAATCAGAAAACTAGGGGCCCAAGCAATGTATTTCTTCTCTTTGTGCTCCCTTAGTGAATTCATGAGAATGAAGATGAGAGCCAAGCCTTCCAGGGTTGAAGGCTGGGGATGTAGGCCTCATTGGCAAGCATGTCTGGCTCAAGAATAGTGAATTAGGTGAACTTTTTGTTACTACTTTGTTTCTCCAGCTTCCATAAGGGCATGAATAGAGTTCCATAGGGCTGATCCTTGTAGACATTTTTTTTTTTGCCATTAGTATTTCAGCATTTTCCTTCCTTTTTTCCCCAATTAACGGGGAATCATGTGCTATTCGTCTCAAGTTAACAGTCTCCATGATCTTTCATAACCCTGCATTAGTAGGAGGTCAGAAAACAAATCTCAGGTTTAGGAACCTTCTTGTAAAGAGGCTTGCATCTTGTTTTCCACATTCAAACATCTTGCTAAGCTTTGGGTTAATAACACACCATGCCAATTTGTGAGTGTTTTCTTTAACTGAAGAAAATACTTCTGCCTCCATCTTGCTGCCCCAACTTCCTTCTCCTTCTTTTAAATATCTGGAATTAGAGGGGTACCTGGTGGCTCAGTCGGTTAAATGTGTGACTCTTGGTTTTGGCTCAGGTCATGATGTCAGGGTTGTGAGACTCAGCCCCCCAGCCTTGAGTAGGGCTCCATGCTCAGCACAGAGTCTGCTTGAGGTTGTCTCTCCCTTCTCCTCCTCTTCTGCCCCTCCCCACTTTTGTGCCCGTATGTGTGTGTGTGTGTGTGTGTGTGTGTGTACTGTCTTGCACAGATTAGTAAATAACATCTTTTTTTTTAAGATTTTATTTATTTATTTGATAGAAAGGCACAACAAGAGAGGGAACACAAGCAGGGGGAGTGGGAGAGGTAGAAACAGGCCTCCTGCTGAACAGAGAGCCCAATGTGGGGCTTGATCCCAGGACCCTGGGATCAGTAACTGAGCCGAAGACAGACTTTTTTTTTTTTTTAAGATTTTATTTATTCATTTGACAGAGAGAGAGACCACAAGTAGGCAGAGAGGCAGGCAGAGAGAGAGGAGAGAGGAGGAAGCAGGCTCCCTGCTGAGCAGAGAGCCTGATGTGGGCCTCGATCCCAGGACCCTGGGATCATGACCCGAGCCGAAGGCAGCGGCTTTAACCCACCGAGCCACCCAGGTGCCCTCGAAGGCAGACTCTTAACGACTGAGCCACCCACACATTTTTTTTTTTTAGATTTTATTTATTTATTTAACAGAGAGAGATCACAAGTAGGCAGAGAGGCAGGGAGAGAGAGAGGAGGAAGCAGGCTCCCTGCCAAGCAGGGAGCCCGACGCGGGGCTCGATCCCAGGACCCTGAGACCATGACCTGAGCCGAAGGCAGAGGGTTTAACCCACTGAGCCACCCAGGTGCCCCCACCCACACATTTTTTTTGTTTGATGCTTCAGACATTTTTACCAGTAAGGCAAGCCTTAGTGTGTGATGTGTAGGTGCCTGAGACAGGTCACCTAATAGCTTCTCTTTATTAAGAGTTGAACAATAGAACTATTCAATAAACACAGAAAGTTGGTAGAAATCCTACATTTGAACATGAATCTTGTCTGGCTGTGAGTTGGCACTTCCCCAGGTGCTTGGGAGGAACACTTCTGAACAGTACTTTTCTGCCCCCTGACAATGATTCTGTGCTTATGGGGAGTTCAGTTTTGGGCAACAACTCAGAACTGGATCTGGTTGGGACTTACAGAGATTGTTATCACCTAGGAAGGGCCTAAATGCTATGACCAGAAGCACCGTCTTGGCCTCCTTGTAACCATCCAAATGGTGTCCATCTTGTCAGTTATCTTTCTTGTTTAATAAATGTGTAATAAACACTGAAGGTTTGTGATTGATTTTCAGAAAGGAAGAAAACCATTTCTTTGGGCAGCTGAGAGGGGCCACACTGAAATGATAGAAAAACTTATCTTCCTTAATCTACATACTTCAGAAAAGGACAAGGTGAGTTGGACTTTTATTTCTATGCTGAGAACAAGAGAAAGGGAGTGATACCTGGTATATAGATTTGGTGATGGCATTTTGGTCAGGAAGGTTCAGTTGTTCAGTTCATTCAATTGTTACTATAGTCAGCATATGGAATATCCAGATGAAATGAAACTACTTTTGCAGTGGATCAGATTGCTAATTTTCACCCCATAAGTGTTTGTAACACCAATAGACTACATGGATTTTTCCACTGTTAATTCCACTTTCCTCTTTTCCTCCCCTGAGATCTGCTGGAGACTCAGTCTCACCTGACTGGGGAGGGAAACCCTAGTGGACACCCATATCTTTCTGCACATCTTTGATTATTAAGAGGAATTCACACATACACATGGGACTGTGGGTTCAAAAGTTCTGCATGCTAAATCTTTTGGTACCTTCACATAGATCATATGGGATTGCTTCTGTTGTTTCACTTTTTGTTAGCAAATTAGCAGCAAAGGTAGAACAAGGAGCATGGGTGATTTTTCCCTACTGGTTCAAACAACTTTATCTTTTGATTTGAAACTTTAAAAAATTGTAAAATTTCACTTGAAACTATGGATAATGTGGCCCACACTCTGGACTGCAGCTCTAATCAAAACAAAGCTTCTCAGAAGCCCCATTGCAGCCCTGACCATTGGAGGGCCATGTTGCTCAGTGCACTGGACTCTATCATGTATTTGTCTCTGTTGCAGGAGGGGAATGCTGCCCTGCATCTTGCAGCAAAGCACGGTCACAGTCCTGCAGTCAGAGTGCTGCTAACCCAATGGCAAGAAATAAATGAGATCAATGAGGTATGTGAAGGTGCTCACTACAGGTGAGCACAAGACTCAAAAGTGGAAGGGGGGAGGAATGGTTTTCATGGGAGGAAAACAAAGATGTTAGTGCTACAGAGTGTAAAATGTCATGCTGAAAAGTCCCTTTCTTTTTCTTGAAAGTATGCTAGCAAGTCATTTTTTTTTGTTATGTTAGTCATCATACAGTACCTCATTAGTTTTTGATGAAGTGTTCCATGATTCATTGTTTGCCTATAACACCCAGTGCTCCATGCAATCCGTGCCCTCCTGAATCTCCATCACCAGGCTTGTTAATCCATTCATTTATTTACCCATTCCCTCAAAAATATTTAGTATGTAATTTATGCTAGGTAATGTATTCTTATTTTAGAAGCCGACAGGACAAAAAGGGCATGGAAAAAGGTGGGAGCTGAGAGGGCCAAGGCAAAGATAAAGAAGGGCTGTGCTCACCATGGGGAGGGCTTGGCTTTGACTTGTAGACGCTAGAGACTTTGCCAGTTTTAAGTAGCAAAGAGAGATGGGCTCCATTTTATGTATAGGCCTGTGAATGTCACAGTGGTTTGAAGGGGGCTTGGTGCCTGGAGAACCTGGAGGTGGGGACCCCCAGTCAGGGGATACTGCAAATTACCAAATCAAGAGCTCTGGAGAAAACCTGCCTCCAGGGCACTCACAAGGAGCACATAGGATGAAGTGATAGGAGGAGGCAGAGGCCACAGGCTTTGTGACTTGAGTTAGAAAGAGGGAAGCCTTTCGGATGCCCAGTTTGCCAGTTTGGATGCCTGGGAAGGTGGAGTGCCCTCCCCTGAGGTGGGGCGGAGCAGTGAATGAGATCAGGAATGAGGATTTTGGAGGGGGTTACTCTGAGGCACTGGGAGGGTACAGGTACATTCAAGTGGGAAGCGGTGGGGAGATGAAAGCTCTCTGGCACTCAGTGGGGGCAGGGGGATGGAAACTGAGTGCAGTCTTGGGTGGAGAAGCTGTGGCTGGGAAGGCAGATTTGTGAGTCATCTGCTCTGGATGGTCACTTTTAACCTTTGGGTCAATGACTTCTACACTGGCTCTTTGGAAACTCAAATGAATGGAGTCCTCTTGGACTTCACAGTCTAATGTTCTGATAACTTCTAAACTTGGTACCTCTCTGAGCTATACTGTAGGAAGTAATACAATCTTTTAACTTAAGGCACCAGTGATTGTAAAGTGTATTATTATTTTATATAACACTAAGAAAAAAATAATGCTGCCACTTAAACCATGACACAAACAAGCGTTTTGTCCCTTAGAATAGTTTATACTTATTGGAAGAGTTTTTTAGACTTTTATATTAGATTTTATTATACACATATAAAGGAACAAATAAGCAAGATAAGTTGGTTCCTAAACTTCACACTGAGCTTGATTCTTCTAAATCACTTTCTCACTCAGTCTCAATGTCGTTGCTTTTCCAAACAAAGTACTGTCCTCTTTGCCTTCTGAGGTGCTTGCGAGGCAGCATTTCTTTAAAGGGTACCCTGCTATGACTTCTGAGGCTTTCTTCTAAGCCAACACCCATTCTGATTTAATGCACACTGCAAGCAGTGACAACAATATCCCAACTACTACCTGGTTGACTGAGATTGTGAGATGCATCCTGATCTCAGATATGTTAAAACAGGGTGGTACTTAGAACTGGTGGCTTATGACCATAAAAGTAGTAACTGCAGGCAACATAATGAAAATGGAAGGGTGTGAAAGTGAGCCTCCTTGATGCCTGGGCCACGTCAGTGTTCCCTTTGGACCAGAGAAGCCCACCAGGCTAGTCCCTTGCACCCGTGGACTTGCTCACCCAGTGATTAAAAGCAGGGCTCTATGTGGGTCAGGTCCTGGCTCCATCAGTCTTCTAGGTAGATAATCTTGGGCTTAGTCCTTAGCACCTCTTAGCCTCAGTTTCCTCTTCTGTCAAATAGCCTCCTAGGCCATACTGAGGTTTAAATGGGAAGGCGGTATCACAGACATAGCACCCGGAATAGTGCCTGGCACATGATAAGTGTACAACAGTGGCATCTGTTGTCATCATTGGTGTGGTCTGGGTGCAGTATATGAGTTTGTACCAGTGGTATATGTTGCTATTATCCTCATTTTATTCTCTTCAAGTTCCTGGGGGAAGTTAAGCCAAGTTTTCACTTGAGGATCATGGACAAAAATGGAGCCTTCATTTGTTTACTTTTGTGTGTCTTTTCTGACATTCTGGCATAATGATGATCAGGTTTAATTGGTTTAACTTATTTAAAGAAAATCCCAGGAATTTGGTCTTCTTGAATAGAAGTTACGAATGATGGATGAGACACTAAAAAAAAAAAAAAAAGAATCACCTAGGGTAAACCTTAGGTATTATTGGCCTTTGCAAATCAAAATAGAGATCAGGTCCTATAGTCACAGGTTTTTTTTTTTAAGATTTTTTTTTTTAAATTTGTTTGACACAGAGAGAAAGCACAAGGAGGAGGGGGAGTGGCAGGAAGAGGGAGAAGCTGACTCCTTGATGAGCAGGGAGCCTGATGTGGGGGCTTGATCCCAGGACCCTGAGGTCATGACCCAAGCTGAAGGCAGAAGCTTAACCAGCTGAGCCACCCAGACACCCCCTGTAGTCACAGGATTTAATTGAAAAGTCTTAGTGATGTTTGCCCTGTTCTGTTTTAATACTTTACCACTGGAATGTGTGCACTTGGATTTCTTCCACCTTTTAGCTATTTTTGAGTTAGGACACATTGAGAAAGCTCATAAAGCCCAACAGAATATAATTGCAGATTATGATAGGTTTCATCTGCACAAAATAATGACCAGTGATAATATTAGCCTTTTGGATAAGGCCCATAATATTCGTACAGTCTTGGGCTGCCTGTTGTAAGCTGTTGCCAGACCAGTTGGAGTGACCCCTGTGAATATACCCTAGGGGAGCTGTCTCTACACAGTTTTGGTAGCAAACTCCTATCAGAAAGGAAAGTTTGGGTGTATATCTGTCACATAGACATTTATAATTAAATTAATACATTACAAAACATAAGCCAGAAATGTACATTTAAAAAATTCAAGATAAAAATAAACATAAATAGTAGCTCTTGTATTTTCTCCACACTGAAATGATTATTTTAGAGANTATTTTTTTTTGTATATTTTAAAAATAAACATAAATAGTAGCTCTTGTATTTTCTCCACACTGAAATGATTATTTTAGAGATATTGGATGTATTTTCCTTCCATTTTCTTTGTGTTCCTATGCATATATATTTTTATTGGCTGGCCAGAGTTCGTTTGACTCTTCAGCTCTTGGACATTTCCTTATTTCATTTCCCTTTTCTTAAAAATAATGTCATTACAAACCTCTTTGTATAAAAACTGTAGTCTGAATTCCTCTCTATTTCCTTTGGGTATATTCTTAGAAGTAGGACTGTTGGGTCAAAGGTATGAATGTTTATTAGGCTCCTGATATATTAAAGATGTGAATTCTTTCCTTCACATTTTTTTGCTAATGCCTTTCCCACTGTAGTTTGCCATTTGGCATCCTTTTCCTGGAAAATGAGAAGGCCTATTATGGGGAAAATTACTCTATAACAGATGGCTGTCCCAGGCACTCAGGTAAAACAGTGTGGATACAGTTTTTCCATCCCTTTGAAATGGGGACATTGGTTCCATGCTCCTGCATTCCTCTTGATGTGATTGTTCATATCTAATTAGCTATGACTAAAACCTTCTGAACTTAACCTAATGCATTTGTTAAGCAGAATAATGCCCCATGGGGGAAATGGTTAGGGAATGGGAAGGAATTCTGCATTTCTTCCCAGTATTTTTAGGAAAGAATCTTCACAAGGAGGGGGAAATATCCATGTATTGTGTGATACCAGTTCCTTCTTTTCTTTCTGTATTTTGGCCTAAACTAAGCTCTCACTTATTCCCACTAGCATTTATCATAATGAATTTCAGGAAACCTAATTACTGAGAAAGAGTATTACTGTTTGTTTTTTTTAAAGGACAAACACAGCTTAAATCAGTTTTAAACATTAAAGCTGTACTTGGTACAAATGTGTACCATTTGTATCTATATATCTATTTGTATCTATATATCTACTTTTATAAATTGCACACTGCATTGTAATTCATATTTCTGTGATTTTCTTGCTTACTAGGCTGTTCCCTTCTTGTGGGCAGGATTTGTATCTATTCATCTTTCCAATCGCAATGCCTTTGTCGGACAGGCAGTAAGTGTCTAATAAATATTTGCTAGATAAATTAATAAAGATCAAGAGTCTAAATGGTGGATGGAAAGCTTGAAAGGAGGCAGCATAACAGGATGGGTAAGGGTGCAGTCTTTGGAGCAAAACAGCTGAATTTGCATACTAGTCTTACCACTTTTCAGCTAAGGCTTAGTTTCCTTATCTGTAAAATGGGGTAATATTAATCTTGACCTCACAGAGTTGTGCTTTTAACTCTGCCAAGGCATATAGTCTTGGTAATATAAGTTGGCATATAGATGCTCAGTCAGTGCTGTCCATTAAGAGTAATGCATAAAAGGTATAGAGAAAGCATGCTGTTTCTCAAGTAATTTCATTCCACTCCAAAGGGCAATTAATTTTGATTTTTTTCCTTTTTTTAGAATGGAGAAACAGCATTCTTCCTGGCTGTTAAAGGAGGTCGTGAAGAATGCAGCAAAGTGCTTCTGGCAGCAGGAAGTGATGTCAACATTCCAAATAAAGTATGTGCTCCATGCCATGTTCCCTCACACTGTGGTGGGGGACTCAGAATGTTCTTTGGTCAATCTGGTCCTGAACGGATCCACTCACTAGGCTTTTGTAGAATTAATATTTATAATTTGCTTTGTTTGGGGTAAGAATTGATGATTTACCTCTGATAGTCCTCTAATTACTGTCTCCTTCAAAGCATTGCCATTCTTCCTATTTATTGGGGAAAGAATAATTGAAAACAGGGGCAAAAGGAGCAGATAGTTGTTAGTTCTCAAATACAGAGACATTCTCATTCTACCTTGTTTTCTCCCTAACACCCTTATGTGCCTGTCTTACACACAGCAAATGCTGGAAAAAACAAACAAACAAACATTACTATGTGAAAGCTCACGTTGTCAGTCTGGAGCCTGAGGAAGACATGATGGTGCCTTCTTGTAAATACAGAATGCTTTTGTATTTAGGCATGGTGCTAAGATCCTGTGTCACTTACCTTCATTTCTTGGTGAGGGAACTGGAATTTAGGAAAGTTAAGGAACTCGTTCAGGATTATCCGACTAGTCAGTGGCCGTGGTGAGGATTCTCACCCTTGTAGCGGCCTTGCCTTTCACGTGGTTTTACTTTCATTTTCCATTTTTTGAAGGAATTTTAAATTACAGTGAAAGTAACAAAATATTTGAATAGTACCAAAGGGTATATTCTAACTGCACGTTTCAATTTTACCTCCCTAGAACTAATGGGATCAATAGTTCATTGATTCTTGCAGGACTTTTCCATGCATTTACAAGAAAACTGGGATGAAGCACGCACATTTGTAAATACTGATACCACTACATGGATCTGCTGCTCTGGACCTTGGGTTGTTTTGTTTTTTTTTTAAGTGCCAGTATGTTTTGGAACTCTCTCCATACAAGTGCAATGTACAGGCAAACCTTTAAGATAGTGCAGGTTTCATTCCACACCATTGCAAAAAAGTGACTCTCACAACAAAGTGAGTGAAATGAATTTTTTGGTTTCCCAGTGCATATAAAATATTACTGTGGTCTGTTAAATGTGCAATAGCATTATGCCCCAAAAAACAATGTACATATATTAATTAAAAAATACTTTATTTCTAAAAAAGACTAACTGTTCTCTAAGCTCACAGGAAGTGAGCTTTTTGCTGTAAGTACTCTTTTTTCAGTGGTGGAGGGTCTGGCCTCAGTGTTGATAGCAGCTGACTGATCAGGGTGATGGTTACTGAAGGTTGAGGTGGCTGTCACAGTTTCTTAAATGAGAGAACAGTGAAGTTTGGTGCAGTGATTTACTCTTCCTTTTGTGAGCCATTTCTCTGTAGCATGGATGCTGTTTGACATTTTACCCATAATAGAACTTAATTAAAAATTGGAGCCAGTCCTCTCAAACCCCATCCCTGCCTTACCAGTTAATTGTATTCAGTATTCTAAATCCTTTGTTGTCATTTCAGTAATCTTCACAGCTTTTTCACCAGTAGTTTCCATTTCAAGAAACCACTTTTTTGCTCTTAAGAAGCAACTCCCCATCTCTTAGTTTTATCATGAGATAGTAGCAATTATGTACACTTTCAGGCTCTACTTCTAATTCTATTTCTCCTACTATTTCTACCTCATCTATAGTTACATCCTCCACTGACATCTTCTGCCTTCACCTTATAAAAAAAATGCAGTATCTGTGAAGTTCAATAAAGCAAATCAATAAAACGAAGTATGTCTGTAGAAACAATGCCTTTTCAAAAGGTATAAAATTAAACACTAGGATCAAGAATAGAGTCCCAAACTGATAATATTTTATGCTCTTTATTCTGCTGGAGGAAGTGTACATTTATTTGTACAATGCTTTTGAAAAGCAATTTGTCACTTTCCTTTTACCCAGGCTTGAGAAATTCTGTTAAGGGAATAATCTTAAAAAAGGGAAAAGGTACATGCATTAAGATAGATCTTAAAGTCCCCTCCAATAGCCAAGAATTAGATACAGCCTATACATGCTATGAATTCTAGGGGAAAGCCAAATAAGTCTGGCGTAACTTTTTTCTTGGAAAATCACATAGCTGTTAAAAATATTAATGATAAATACTAAATATGTTACAATATAAAAAATGGCCATGATATGGGATGCCTGGGTGGCTCAGTTGGTTAAGCGTCTGCCTTCGGGTCAGGTCATGATCCCAGGGTTCTGGGATCAAGTACCACACTGGACTCCTTGCTCAGAGGGGAGTCTGTTTCTCCCTCTGCCTGCTACTCCCCCTGCTTGTGCTCTCTCTCTGACAAATAAATAATAAAGTCTTTTAAAAAAGAGCTTATAGTAGAACACTAATAGGAAAAAACAATATGTATTTGTACATACATCTTTACTGTCTAAAATTATATACACATGGACAAGATTGTGAGAGAGTGGAAAATAAAGATACTATGAGTTGATTCCCACTGGAGTTGCAGGCTTATTTATGCAGTAAATGAGCACCATTATTTATGCAGTAAATGAATACCACATTAAGAATTCATGGGTCCCACAAAACACTCAGAGTGTGGAGAGCTGTTGTTTTTCAGGCATTCACAGGTGCCTCCCTGCCCCCAGTCTTCAGCCCCGTTGAAGTCTCTGGAAAAGCCTCCCTTGTTATCAGGGTCCTACTGGGCTCACTCCTCTTGGCGGACTCCGTTGGTCTGTGCCCTGCCTTTCTTCTGTACTTAATTCTGTTAGCCCCTAGAGAGGTTTTGGTTTGTAATGGTTTTCACATGTTCACATTCTCCCTACCCAACTAAGACTGCAGACTCCACATTGTCCATATCCTTACAGCCTCGGCCTCATCTCGGCAGCCTGGAAATTGTCTTGAGTCCATTTTTTAGCTTGTACATTTTCTTGAGTTTTCCCCTGAGTTCATGAGCACACTTCCTGGATCAACAGCTTCAGCTCCCACCGGTTGTTCACACCTGTCTCCACCGAACCCAGCAAAGACCCTGGGGGACTGAGCCATGTGCAGCAAGAAGCCAGCAGCATGGACACATTACTGTGGGGACACGTTAGGGTTATTTTGCACTTACAGCTGTAGGTGATTACTGTGTTTGATCTTGGAAATGCTTCACCTCTTGACAGTGATTAGTATTGCTGTCCAGGAGGTTGCTTTTGTGCTCCAACCCCCAACTAAGGGGAAAGGGTAAGGGATTGAGCCATTTCTGGGAAGGTAATTGGAGATTATGGATTTAGCTGACAGCAGAGGTTTCCTCCATTTGTGCTGATGTTATGCTGCCCAGAGTTTGGGCAGTAGGTTCTCTTTCAGGGTCATACTTATGCCCCCGGATTAGTGAAGACTTTTCTTTTTCAATTATTAGTATTATTTGCCCCAGGGGTACAGGTCTGTGAATCATCAGGCTTACACCTTTCACAGCACTCGCCATAGCACAAACCCTCCCCAATGTCCATAACCCAGCCACCCTATCCCTACCCTCCCACCCCTCAGTGACCCTCAGTTTGTTTCATGAGATTAAGAGTCTCTTATTGTTTGGCTACTTCCTGATCCCATTTTGTTTCATTTTTTTCCCTTCTTAACCCCTGCAACCCCCCACCCTGCCCCTCAAATTCCTCATATCAGAGAGATCATATGAAGACTTTTGTAGACTCTAACGACTCCTTTTTGGAGGCCCTACCCTTACGTCTTATCAAACATATTAAAGGCCCCAACATTCCACATTAAACAAATTGTTTTTGCTGTGAATTATTTTTAAAAGTTTTTAATTGGTGCTTTCATAGTTATTTGACTATGATAAACTCCCTCAATTTATGATTGACTCTGGTTTTCTTAGAACTCTGTGTATACTTGGGAATTTGAAGAGGTGAAAAAATTTAACCTACAAATTGTTTACAAATGTAATGAATATTTTATGACTATTACATTTAACAATCAATGAGGTATGGCTATGTCAATTAAATATTTATTCACTTCAATTTCACGGTTTTCTTTTGGCATCTTGGAATCAATAATTTTTTTTGGTAAAGGTTTTAAACATTTCTTTGGCTCTTAAAAAGTCTGTAGGCTCTACACTCATTGCCTATGGTGCCTCTGGGGTAAGATGCTAGAGTCCCACAGCTCTTCCTATGATTTCTTGGCTTCGGGTTCTTCACAAACTTGCTTCTGATTCAGATCTTCTTAGATCTCAGTCCCAGTGTCACCCTGTTCCGGAGGATTTTCTTGATCACTCACTGGAAAGTAGCCATCCAGTCCTGCTGTTTTACTTTCTTCTGTTGCACTTAGTACAAGCTGTTATTATTCTCGTAACATCTAGATCTAGTAAATAGATTTATTCTCAGTCTACTGACAGACTGATCTGTCTGCCAATCTATAGGTCTACTGATTGTCCACCTCTAATGAAATGTAATAGTGGACAGCTTGTTTACCCACATATCTCCCCACTATCTACCATAGTGTCTGGCACATAATAAGGGCTAAAGCTGTGTGTGTGTGTGTGTAATGAATAACATGATAGTTATGATTACTGTACGTATTTACTAGTTTGTTTATTCTCCCAGTATTATTATGGCTTGAGAAAAAGAGGTAGGATGGTGTGGTAAACTGAATAATGCCTCCTCACTCCAAGGAGGTCCACGTCCTAATCCTTGGAACCTGTGAATATGTTACCTTACAAGGCAAAGAGGGATTTAGGTTGTGCATGGAATTAAGGTTGCTAATAATCTGACCTTAAAATGAGATTATCCTCAATTATCCAGGCAGGCCCAATGTAATCACAGAGGGGTTGTAAATCGGAAGAGAAAGGCAGGTGAGGAGGTCAAAGCGAAGCAGGGTGAGAAGGACTTAGTGCACCATTGCTGCTCAGAAGATGGAGAGAGGGGCCATGAGCCACAGGATATGGCAGCTCCCCCAAACTGGAAAAGTCAAAGAAGTGGGTTTTCCTGAGGGCTTCCTGAAAGGCCTTTATTTTAGCCCAGTGACACCCATTTCAGACTTCAGAATTCCAGAATGATAACATAATAAATTTGTATTGTTTAAGCCACTGAGTTTGTGGCAATTCATTATTAGCTGCAATAAAAAACTAGTACAGGTGGTTATATCCTTTTTTATAGACAAAGACAAAGAGGCCGGTACTTCAGAATCCACTTATCCAAGGTCATAGAGACATTTAGTAGGTGCTCAAGCTAGAGTCCAGGTGGTCAGTGTGTGTATTGTTCTTATTAGCATCTTATCTGTTGCTTCATAAGAAACCCATCAGAAGTGCAGTGGCTTGAACCCATAATACACTATTATCTATCATTCACGGCTCTGGGGCTTGGGCTGAGCTGAGAGATTCTTCCTTTGGGTCTGTTATGTGGTCATAGTCAGATGTCAGCCAGGACTTGGGTCATCTGAAAGCGTAAGTGAGCTGGACATTCACGGTGGTTCACTCACATGCCCGGCAGTGGGTACCAGCTGTCAGCCGGGAACTCAGCTGGGGCTTTTGAGCGGCACTGATATGTGGTCTCTCTTCTCCCGGCAAGGCAGCTGGTTTTTAAAAGGCAGGGAGCAGACACTGCCAGGCCGGTTAGGGGCTACACCTGCCACTGGCACACTGTCCCTTCTGCCATACTCTGTTGATCTGTCTGAGCACTTACAGAGTCCACCCAGATGCAAGGGTAGACCACGTGTTGGGGGAGTGGAAGGCTCACTTTGCCGACGGGCACGTGAGATAGCAGTTACTTATGCAGCCATTTTTGGGATAACATCCTATAGAACCTTATTTGGTGAACCTAGAAATACTTTGTAGCAATCTTACAATTAATCGATCAGCAACTATCCATGGACTGTATATTACTGCAAGGTACCATGCTAAAACCTTTTGGACGATGGCAGGATAATCAAGAGCAATTTTGCCATCTAGCGTGGGCATGAAGTAAAGCCAAGTGAGCACCGGGAGTGGTAGGAGACAGGATGCAGCAGGGAAGGAGAGGCAGTGAAGTTGAGTAAGGGGCCCTGAGGGAACCCTGAACAAAGATAGCAGTCATCTAAGCTCTGAAGCCAGACTTGGCAGAAGGGAGAGCTGTAGGTAAGCTGGCCAGGGGGCAAAAGGGTGTTGAGGCTTTTCCTGGGACCAATACCAGGACAGCTGTTTTGGTTCAAGGAGGGGTTTTGCAGGATGTGTGGAGAGAAGACTTGGTCCTTGTCTACTTTATACTTCTTAGAGGAGGAAACAGGAATTTGGCTTGTATTTGCCTGAGGCATGTGTTACCTAGAACTCTCACTCTTATGGGAAACGCTTATGGGAAGTAACAAAGAGGCCCTCAAAATAATCAAAAACATGTTGAATTTTCTTTTTTAAATACTGTTCCATTATGTTAATTAATTATCACATGATGAATACCACAAAGCATGCTGGATTGTAATGGGGGTTCTCCCTGCCCTTTCCATCTGTGTCTTGCAGCTCAACATCAGTGTTTTGCAGATGGCAACGCAGAATGGCCATGCATCCCTTGTCAACTGTCTTCTCCGGGAGAATGTTGATCTGCACCAGGACGCAGAGGTGAGTCTATTCCAATAACATGGGCTTGGATCCTGGTGCCGTGGGGCTGGCCTTGTGGGGAGATGCTCCTTGCAGATACTTTGGGGGGGATGAGATGTTCACAAAGGAGGAATTCTTTCTGGGAAAGCTGACTGACTTCTTTTGGAGACTGAACCTTAATTTTGAGAAATAAAATCCAAGGGGTGAGTTTTAGAAAGTCATTGAAGTTCCTGAACAAAATGAATTCTTTGTGTTTTAAATATTGATATTTGCTACAATAAAACTTTCTCAGGTGTCTAAAGATGCTATTATTCTTATATTAAAGTTATCAGTCTGGGGAAAGAAAGGACACTGCTGTAAATGGGAAGGAGAATGATCACTTCTCCTCCCTTCACTGAGTGACCTTGTTTTTCTTTTGAAAGTCAATCCTTTTTACTGATTTAGATTTTCTGAAGTTTGAGTTGGCTTTGGTAGCATTAACAAAGGCCCTCTGTGCTGGAATTAGATGGGAAACATTCCTCTATTTTTCAGTCTATTTTCATTTCTCCTGTGAGAATGTTATTTCCTCTGATCTTGCTTAGCCATTATTATTTATTATATTAACTGGACAGAAGGGATATGATTTGATCACGTCTGGTAGTTTTTGGAGAATGACGTTAGGGAATTGGCTCTGAACTCGCCTGGTCTGTCCAAGGATACTTCCAGTTTCTCGGGAGGGGCTGAGTCCCAGCAAGGCCAGTGGTCCTGGCAGGAAGGACACTGCCCATTTCCCTGGGCCAAGGGATGCTTTCTCTTTTTTCATGATTGGTGCCTCAAGAGAGAACATTCTTGTTGAGTAGAAGAGGCCTGCACAGAAAGCCTTCCTCCCACCCTGCCCCAACCAGTCCCTTCATCTTCATTTCCTTGTTCACCCCTGTGGCAGTCTGACCTGTGCGGCTGCGGTGTCCTACCTCCCCCTCCTTCTCCTCTTGCTCTGTGTGCTGGTGCAGCTCTTGCAAACTCCATACATCTCTTTTCCTAGTAGGTTTCCTGGGAAGGAGCCTGGTGCCAGTGTTAGAGTCAGGCGGATAGCGGTTCGAATCCTGTCTCTGCCATTTCCTGGCCCCAAGGCCTTGCAGAAGTTAGGTAACTGCTCTTGTACTCATATATAAAGTGGGGAAGAGAATAGAATAACTGCTAGAATATTGTGGATGAAAAGTATTAGCCCAGAGTTTAAAACAGAGTATAAACTGTTGGGGAAGTGAATATGCCTTAAGTAGAATTATAAAAATATGTTCAATGTGTCTAAGTGGTGCTTATTATTAATATCTCTTTCCCTTGACCAACAGCGCTCGGCCCTCATCACACCTGCCCTCACACACACTGCGCTCCCTGTTGGCTGCCTTGGCTCTCAGCAGCTTCCTGCTGTTCACAGCCTCCCTGGATCTCCTGAGGCCCCCTGTGCTTTCACACTTGCACCCTCCCCTCCCCCCCTCCAGGCCCCACCTCCTGCTGCTTTCCCTCCACCCTGTCTGCCCCTTAGCTCACTCTCTCTCTGGTCTAACCTCTTTCCCACCACCTTTCTTTCTCTTTGGCTGCTTTCAATACCCCTAGAGACATTTCTCTAGTGCCTCCATGTGCCAGTGGCAGCTGGGGGCTGGTGAAGCAGCAGGAGCTAAGTGAGTGATCCTAGAGGCGGTCATGACCTCCCCGCGGGGCTGGGAAAGAAGGCTCCCTGTGTGGATAGCTGAGAGGGGCTGGGACACTCCAGGTGAGGGTGAGGCTGCAGGACAGGCATTTTAACCACAACTGAGGAGGAAAGGGGAGCAGGCTGGAGGGGCGTGGTGAACTTCCTGGGCTGTATATTCTATATACATGGGAGGGCTAAACATGAGAATGGGAAAGTGGGGCATTAGTCCCACAGAATGCTCTAGGGAGAAAGAACTCTAAATCATATCAATTCAGGAAATACTGAATGTGCATGCTTTTTTCCTCCTTGTAGCTATTCCCACCATAATTTAGGTCTTGGAAGGCACTGAAAAGTCCTGCAGTTAAGCCTATTCATATTTCTTATCATTCTTATCTAAGTGAAAGTGTCAGTTCTTCAGGAAAGCTTTTTTTCATCTTTAGAAAGGTTAGCTGTGGGCGCCTGGGTGGCTCAGTGGGTGAGGCCTCTGCCTTTGGCTGGGGTCGTGATCTCAGGGTCCTGGGATCGAGCCCTCCATTGGGCTCCCTACTCCACGGGGAGCCTGCTTCCCTCTCTCCCTCTGCCTGCCTCTCTGCCTACTTGTGATCTCTCTCTGTCAAATAAATAAATAAAATCTTTAAAAAAAATAAAAGAAAGAAACGTTAGCCGTCTGCTCACCCCACATATGCTTTCCGACCACTCTCCTTTTCCTCCAAAGCACTTTTCACAATTTGCATATTTATTTTGTGATTTTTAAAAAAAAAATTAATATTTTCTTACCCCACTAGATTAGAAAATTCCTGAGAATGGGCCATGTTTACCACTGGATCCTTAGCCTCCTGAAAAGAGCCTGTCCCATAGTAGGTGTTCAGCGTATAGTTCTGGAACAAATGAGGGGAGAGCTGATTGCTGGTGAGGGGGTTTGCCACACAACCTTGGGATAGAAATGATGCCAAACCCTTGCTATCGGCCTGCTGCCGTGCTGGGCAGTTCCGGTACTAGGAGATTATGAGGACATCTCTGTCAAAATGAATTGCTTTTTGGTCAGCATGATGAAGCCAGAATCTTTTGGATTTGAAATTTTCTTTTTCTTTCTGCAGCCAAAGGACTCCCCTCTTCATTTAGCTGTTATCAACAACCATATCTCAGTTGTGAACAGCTTATTAAGTGCACAGCATGACATTGACATCTTAAATCAGGTAAGCAAGGTATATCAAAACCCCGAGAGTCTGTTTTCTTATGATTCAATGCATTGTGTGGTTAGGGGTAGTTTTGAGCAAGTTCAAGGTACCCTAAAAATTTCCAGGTGGGATATACCTATTTTATCCTTTTTTTTCTGTGACCCCCCCCCCACTCCCACTTGCACAATATACTTTTTCAAATGCACAACTGGGGTTCAGCTAGTGCATTTGTAACCTGTTTGCACTTAACAGCTCCTGCACCTCTGATAGATAAAGAGTAGCTCAGGGGTGGATTGCCAGCGGCTCTTTAAATCAAAAGCCACTCCCTCAGCATGAAATGTAATTGGCCGGTGGTAGCCCTTTGTCACAAGGAGGAAGCTTTGTTTCTATTTGAGAGACTGTAAATATGCCTTCCTTTTACCCAAAGGCAGAAGAAACCTCTTGGAATAAAAAAAAAAATCACCATGAATTCAATCCACTGGAGCAGAATCAAATGCCCCATAAAAAGGAATCCATCACTGGCTGGAAATGGAAATGCTGAGGTGGAAGATTAAGAGGATGGGAGTGGGCACTGTCTGAATCAGGGCCAACTCTGGGGCAGAGCTGCTTCTCCCAAGAGTTGTTGGGAGTAGGAAGAGAAACTCCTGGGGGGAGGAGCCCTTCTGGAACCCTGGGGACAGATGAGAACTCTGGACACCTCTTGCCTTTCTGACTGCCTCTACCTAGAGAAGCCTCCCATGGGCCCTGAGGAGAGGGAGCAGCCAGATCCAGGGCACGTGCCTGTCCTAACCCTCTGTAACCAGAGCACTGCCTCAGGTCTTTCCAGTCTCCTCCATCTCCAACCTAGGAGTTCCTTTGTGTGGGAGAAGAATGGAGACTTACCTACACTTCCGTTCCTTCCTTCTCCCACGGACATTCCTCCCTGTGTTTCACTATCCAAAATGGTTGCGGGAGGCAGGGAAGGATCTTTTTGTTATTATATATACTTACGCGTTTGAATCTGTTAATGCCCCAAATATTTTCAAATGAGCAGAATGTTTGCTCCATACACAGAACTCACATATGATTTTGGTTTCACCAGAATTGGCTAGATTCATTCCAGAGAAGGAGGGATTATTATTCTGCGACACCCCCCCCAACCCCAGTTACAGAATTAGACTTTTTTATTTCAGTTTTTTGTTAGATTGGGAATACACTCAATGTATAACAATAAGAAAACATAAATAAGGTAAAAACTTAACATTTGTTTGTAATTCCGCCCAAAGAAGGACAACTCTTGTTAACATTTTGGCTCATTTCCTGCCTTTTAGACTTATAGCAGTATCATCACAATGAAATTATATTGGTATTTGATGTATGACACTTGTATCTCTGTTCCGTGTTGGTAGAGACCTTTGATAGTTTGTCATTGTAAGTGTGATGTTTCTCACGAGCCCCCAGAGGGGCTCATTGCCATTCAAAAGTGAGTCTTTAATAAATGCTTTCTGATACTAATTATGCTAAAGCCCCAAGCAGGTTGGCCTTGTGCTGTGGTTGGAAGAGTACTAAGCTAGATACTCTGGGGAAATTGCTTCCTCTCTCTGGTTCAAGGGTTGGGCTAGACCATAAATAGCGTTCCTTTCAGTACTAATATTTTAGAAATATCTGCACGTTAGCATATCCTTTCCGTGAAAGGTTAAAGTGGGTGACTTTCTGTGATTTTGTCTATTTCTTTGAAACACTGTTTTCCTCTTGGTAAGAAAATGATTACCCCAGAAAGAAATCTAACCATTTTTAAATGTACAGTTCATTGGCATTATGTTGAACAACCATTGTTGAGCAACCCTGGCCACCCTCCAGCTCCAGAACTTTTCCATCTTCTCAAACTGAAACTGTATTCATCAAACGCTGACTCCCCATTCCCCCCTGCCCCCAGGTCCCGGTAACCACCGCTCTACTTTCTGTCTCTATGGACTTGACTACTCTAGTATCTCATATTGAAATCATCTTTTAAAAATCATTTTTAATTGTTGCCTACTAACCCAGCATGTGGATTTACTATAATTTATCAAATGAGTCTCCTAGTGAAACATGCAATTTCCTTTCAGTTTTTCGCTGTTAAAAAGAGCACTGCAGTGAATGTCCCCTGTACCTATGTAAAAATGTGATCTTGGGGCGCCTGGGTGGCTCAGTCGGTTAAGCATCTACCTTTACCTCAGGTCATGATCTCAGGGTCCTGGGATTAAGCCCTGAGTTGGGCTCCCTGCTCAGTAGGGAGTCTGCTTCTCCCTCTGCCCCTACCCCCTGCTGTGTGCTCTCTATCTCTCCCTCTCTCTCAAATGAATAAATCTTTTTTTTAAAGATTTTATTTATTTATTTGACACACAGAGAGAGATCACAAGTAGGCAGAGAGGAAGGCAGAGAGACAGAGAGGAGGAAGCAGGCTCCCCGCTGAGCAGAGAGCCCGACGCGGGCCTCGATCCCAGGACCCTGAGATCATGACCTGAGCCGAAGGCAGAGGCTTTAACCACTGAGCCACCCAGGTTCCCAAATAAATAAAATCAATAAAATAAAAACATGATCTTAATCTATCTTCCCTTATGCCCATATAGGACACCTCTGCATTCCCTGTGTCTTTTCATTATGAAAGTTTTTTCCCCTCCTTAATCTGTTTAGATTACATTTTCGAAACTTCTCATTGGCAGAGGCGGCAGACTCCCTTGCATGTTGCTGCTGATCTTGGCAATGTGGAACTGGTGGAAACCTTGCTGAAGGCAGGCTGTGACCTGAAGATTGTTGATAAGGTAAGTTCACAGCCTTCACGTGTTCAGCGGAGACGGTCATGAAGAACTCCCTGTTGTCTGTAAGCCGTGAAGAGCAGCCTCAGCACACCCCTTGTGAGACGGACACACACGAGAGAAATCTTGTTTCCCAGCAGTCAGTAGAACATCCTGATTTCAGTTGACGTGTGTAGGTGAGATATTTTACTCTGAATAATAAAACAGGTATTTTTTAAAGTTAACATTATTTCTTAATCTTTGGGAAAGATGATAGATTCACTAGGTCCAAAAATTTAAAAACATAATCAGTAAAGGTTTTACAATGAAAATATCCCTTCCACCCCTGACCCTAGTTGTCTGGTTCCCATACTACTCTTGACATACAGATCTATTGTCATAAATTTCTCTGTTCTTTCCAGTTTCTTTACGCATAAACAAGCAAACATAAATATATTATACTCTTACCATATTCCTCTGTCCTTTTTACATTGTGGTGATGTACTTCTCCATAATGTCCTGCATTTAGCTTTTTTTCTTTAAGTATATAAAGTGGAAACTGTTCCATATTAGTACAAGGAGAGTTACTTCTTCATTCTTCTTTATACCGCTGCACAATAGACTGTGGCATGGACATGTCATAATTTGTCATAATTTGTTTAGTTCTCAGCCGATGGGCATTTAAATTGTTCCTAAACTTTTGCCGTTATAAACAGAGCTGCAATGAACAAACATACACGTGTCTAAACTTGTTCTTGCTTAAAAATTCTTTAATTGTAAAATCAATCAATATAACATAAAATGCGTCATATTAACCATTATTAAGTGTATAGTTCAATAGTGTTAAGTCTATTCACACTGTTACGCAACCACTTTTGAGAACTTTTTCATCTTGCCAAACTGAAACTCTGAACAGCAACTACCCGTTTCCTCCTCCTTCCCCAGCCCCTGGCAATCACCACTCTATTTTCTGTTTCTACAGATTGGACTATTCTGGGTACCTCATATAAATAGAATCATACAGTGTTTGTCATTTTGTGACTAGCTTACTTCATGTAGCATAATGTTCTCAGGGTTTATTCGTGTTGTAGTGTGTGTCAGAATAGCCTTCCTTGTTACGGATGAATGATATTCCACTATGTATAGACCACATTTTTGTTTATCCTTGCATCTGTGGACAGACATTGAGTTGCTTTCACCTTTTGGGCATTGTATAGACTTTTTTTTAAAAAAAGAAAGACAACTTTGTTTCTTTCAAGTGAAGCAGTAAGGTGGGCTCCATCACAGGAGGGTGCGGGATGGCCGTCCACTAGGTTCCAGCTTACTGAAAAGCATCAACACAGGGGAGCAAGGTGTGGCAATCCTGTTAGGCTCCCACACGTGAGTACTTACTTCAAACCTCACATCTCCTCTGTGACGTGGGAAAAATTGTCCCAGTTTTCAAAAGATTTCTATGATACCGAGGGTCACATGCACAGTAAGACACGGAGCCAGGCTTCAAAGCCAAGGCTGCTTGGTTGTCCAGTGCTTTTCCACAGCTGTGAGCGGAGCTGGCTGCTTCTGGAACTTGCAGTTTTTCCCTTTCTTGTCTTCACCCACACTCTTCATCAGCTCAGCATGTTCTTAATTCCTAGTGCATGTGGAGTTCACCCTACATACTCTTTCAGAATCTTACATTTTACATTTGTGGAACTTGAAGTAGTGATGTGTTATTTTACTTTTCTCTAGAGGTCAATTTTTTAACTTATCATATAAAGTAATAGAAGCTTACTGTGCATGATCTGGAAAACACAGAGAAGCATAAGGAAGGAAAACGTAACCACCCAGAACTCTTGTCACATAGTGGAATGCTGCAACTTGACTCATAATTTGATTTTCCCATTTTTCCCTTCTCCTCCTCCCTCTCTGGCCCTGGCACACATTTGGCCCCCAACACCTATTTAATTAATAAAAACTACCCTTTCTACTTAGTCCCACAAGTTTTACCAAGGATACATGGCCGTAAGAGTGATTCAGAGTGTGGATGGGAAAAAGGAGCCAGGGTTTGGCGTGAATATGACTTTCCCAGAAACCTGTTCTTTTGGTCTGAGGTGTCCCCAGGCTTCTGGAAGGTTTCCCACCCTCAGCAGCAGGATTATTTGGGTTTCCACTCCAGGGCACACTCCCTGGGAAGGTTTTCCTAGGAACTTGAAAGCACGGGCTTCAGAATGCTGCCTTCCCACAGTAGGCTAATCGTGGTGATTCCGATGGCTTCTTAAGCCAGATTTTGGCAGCATACAATGAAAGACTTGCTAACTGCCTGCACAATACAGTTCTTCCCAATTTCAATACTGTCTCTTTTGACAGAAACTGGTAACTGTCAGCCCTGATCTTCTGGCCCATCTGGGTCTTGGCTTCTCCATTAAGAGCCGGATCATTTGGGTTGGTGGACGTTGCACTTGCTCAGCCATGTGAGAGAATTAGTGGGTTAAATTGCTGGATCCCTAAGAAGGGAAACGTGGGTTCCTAATAACTTTTTCTGGGGTTATTTCTGACATTCATTTTGATTATCTTCAGGACCCCTGAGCAGATTTTTAATGTGCCACTTAAAAAATAGATGAAAATCATCATCTTAAAAAAAAAAAAAGAAAATCATCATCTTTTGCTTAGGAAAATAAGATCTATAGATGTGTAGATTGTACACTGCATAAAATCTAGGGGACTTTGCTTGTAAAGCTGTGTGCTGTAGCTTTGAGCTATATCCGTCTTGACAAAGGTGAACCTTTTGTAATTTAAATAAGATACCAGATGAGATCCCAGGCCACTCATGCCCAAAATTATGTCCAGAGTATCCCTTGTTGCTCATTCCATTTGTTTAAGTTTCCAATCCCTCACCCTTGATTAGAGGCAGTATAATAGAGAAAAATTCTAGATAGGAGCCCAAGTGAGCTGAATTCTGTACTATGAATGAGTAATTTTGTCATGGATGCTGTTACCCTTTTTTTTTTTTAAGATTTTATTTTTTATTTGACAGAGAGATAGAGCACAAGTAGGCAGAGCAGCAGGCAGAGGGAGAGGGAGAAGCAGGCTTCCTTCTAAGCAGGGAGCCCAATGCAGGGCTCGACCTCAGGACCGTGGGATCATGACCTGAGCCGAAGGTAGCCGCTTAACCGACTGAGCCACCCAGGCGCCCCTATTCTTTTTTTTTTTTTTAATTAACATATAATGTATTATTTGTTTCAGGGTTACAGGTCTGTGATTCATCAGTCTTACACAATTCACAGCACTCACCATAGCACATACCCTCCCTAATATCCATCACCCAGCCACCTCATCCCCCCACCCCACCCCCCAGCAGGCCTCAGTTTGTTTCCTGAGATTAAGAGTCTCTTATGGTTTGTCTCCCTCTCAGTTTCGTCTTGTTTCATTTTTCCTCATATCAGAGAGATCATATGATAACTGTCTTTCTCTGATTGACTTGTTTTGCTTAGCATATTACCCTCTAGTTCCATACAGCAAGATTTCATTTTTTGATGGCCGAGTAATATTCCATTGTATATATATACCACCTCTTCTTTATCCATTCATCTTGATGGAAATCTAGGCTCTTTCTGTAGTTTGGCTATTGTGGACATTGCTGCTATAAACATTGGGGTCCATGTGCCCCTTCAGATCACTACATTTGTATCTTTGAGATAAATAACTAATAGTGTGGGACGCCTCGGTGGCTCAGTGGGTAGGCCTCAGCCTTTGGCTCAGGTCATGATTTCAGGGTCTTGGGATTGAGCCCCATATCAGGCTCTCTGCTCAGCGGGGAGCCTGCTTCCTTCTCTCTCTCTGCCTGCCTCTCTGCCTACTTGTGATCTCTCTCTCTCTCTCTGTGTCAAATAAATAAATAAATAAAATCTTAAAAAAAAAAAAAAACTAATAGTGTGATTTCTGGGTTGTAGGGTAGCTCAAATTTCAACTTTTTGAGGAAACTCCATACTGTTTTCCAGAGTGGCTGCACCAGCTTGCACTCCCACCAACAGTGTAGGAGGGTTTCCCTGCTATTATTCTTAATGAGATCCAGCAATTTCTGTCTTACTACCTACTCTCCACAACACATGGCTTCAGCTTCTTGGTTTAAGATGGCCGTTCAAGCTCCTGCCATCATGTCAGCATTCCACTCAGGAGGAGGAGGAAAGGAAGGAGAATAACGTCCTTCCTGTCTTTAAAAATACTTCCCAGAAGTTGCATGTGCCACTTCTATTTATATACCAGAACTTAGGTCACATATTTAAGTACAAGGGAGGCTAGGAAATGTCTGGAGTGGCCAAGTGCCTAGCTAAAATCAGGAGGTCTCTTCCCATAGAAGAAGGAAAAGGCTATTGGGGGAAGGAAGCATGGCATACTGACTAAAGTCTCAGTCACAGGTAGAGTCAGTCCTGAGGAGAAAAGTGTGTGATCATATTATTTATTTGCTGAGGACTCCCTAGTGCAGTGAGCCAGAGAGAACCCCAGAGATCTTGGAGACATGTTTGGGTTCTCATTGATAGCACGTGTAAAATATCATCTGCTAATGGTTGGTCCCTAAGGCCAAATCTTTTCCCCTGCTGTTGCCACAGCACCTGACACTATCAATACCTAGCATCTCTTGAATAATTACCACGTACCATGCACAGCCCTACAGCTTGGTATGCACTATCACATTTGCCCCTCACCACTATACCATGGAGTAGTCTTTGAGACCTAGGGAAGCTACGGACTGGCTCCCGTTCCCAAGTGGAGGGAAGCAGTAGGATCGGGATTTGAATGCAGGTCCCCTTGGTTCCAAAACTTGAGCTCCTAAACACTACACCATACTGCCTGACATTTTCATTTTTAACTTTTAGCAAGGGAAGACTGCCCTGGCTGTGGCCTCTAGGAGCAACCACAGCCTTGTTGTGGACATGATCATTAAAGCGGAGAGATACTATGCCTGGAAAGAGGTAAGGAAGCATGATGCCAGCTTAGCCGTGGGCTCTTCTGCAACCACCGTCTTCTTATGCGGCAGTGTGGGTTTTGTGTAATTCTTTTTTCCGCTCTAATGGGCAAGATCTAAGCCCTCAGGCAGGATTTGCATTGCTGGGCACCACCCTCAGTTTCTACTTTGGTTTATTGCCATCCTAGGCTGAATGGCTCCCCTAGTCCAGTAGGTTGGTGCCAGAGTTCAGGTCTTAACCCTCACATGTTTACCCCTGAGGAGCCTTAGGCCTAGTTTGCTATCTAATTTGCCAATCTTGAGAAACTTCCCTTAAATCTTAAAGGCAAAGTGCATTGATTTGCCTCTTCCTTGCTCACAATCCTATTTAATTGGCTCAGGGGTGCTGGTATATATATCATTTAAATGACATATATGTCATTTAAAGTCCACACCATCCTCCTTTAACTTTTACTTGCCTGTAAAACGAAACATTTTTGTGACCATTAGAATTATTTTCTCTCTCCTCCTCCTAGTTGATTTCTATTCCTTCTGCTCCTTCATTTTCTTCCTCTTCATTCTCATTTTCTTAGATCATCACCATATTTGATTGAAGGAAACTTTCCCAACTTCCACCTTTTCTCTTGCTTTTTAAATGACTGTTTTCACATTTTCTTTGAAAATAGAAATAGTCATTGGTCCTATTTTTAACGTCTGCTGACATCATTTATATTATTTTTCCTAGAGAAGAATAAATTACTTTTCCACCAAATGAATAAGCCCTTTTTCCTAACAAATCTTTAAGATGTGAGAGTTAGATGAACTTTGGGAATCCTATACAATGCATAAATGTATGAAGCAGACTCTCAGAAATGTGAAAGTTGTTAACCTTGGTGACAACTGGGGACTGACATCTGGAGTGGGAGGAAGGCTTGTTTTTTAAAAATATATTCTTGAATTTTTAACCAAATTTATTACTTATTTTATTTTAAGATTTATTTATTTTAGAGAGAGCATGCGGAGGGGAGGGGCCGTGGGAATGGGAGGGAGAAACTCAAGCAGACTCTGAGCTAAGGGCAGCTCAATCCCAGGACCCTGAGATCACCACCTGAGCCCAAACCAAGCTGCTTAACTGACTGTGCCACCCAGGTACCCCTATTTATTACTTACTTCAAATTCACTTTGTTCATTAAGCAAATATATCCCCCCTTTTTTTCTTTTACCAAATGCATTTATTATTATTTCAAATTCTCTTTGTATATTAAACAAGTTTCTGTCCTGTCCTAATATAAAATGATTCCTAATAAAGAATATTAAAGAGAGGATTGACATTTCCTCTCTTATATCCATCATTACAACCAGTGGTTAAAAGGCAAATGGGAAAAAAAAAAAAAAAAAGGCAAATGGGAAGCTTCCTAAAATCTGGCTTATGCTATTTTAATTTCCACCAGTTTTAGCATGTGATACTCCTGCAAATAGTCCAGGGCTTGGCAGACAAACTGTTAATGCTTCCGTGAACTGTTGAAAAAGACCTGGGCTTTCCAAATCCATGACCCTCTCCCCTGGAATCCTGAAGGACCACCCAACCCAGTCCTGGAATGCCGAGCATGTATGCTTCTCAAAGAACTAAAAATGCTCTGGTGCAATGGTCAATGCATTTTGCAGTACTTCCCTCTATCTTGTGGCATTTCAGGTTTTGTTCTGGTTGGAACCCTCATTGTTTCAGGGGAGGGAATGAAGAGAAAAGGAAAAAGTGAAGTGGCCATGGCTCCCAAGTTTGTTGGATCCCCACCCTCAGCCTCTCCTCTTTCAGGGCTCCCTCTCCCTGGGAGTTAGGCACTGTCGGAGTAAAGCTAAGGTTGGGACACGGAAGACCGTGCATTTTACAACCTCTGAAACAATTGTAGGTACTTTATACTCTCCTGCTCTAGTCCACATTCTGTTCACAAGTTCCACATACTAGAGAAAGACTGGCCCGTTTCCTTGGGCATGCTTCCCAGGATGCTGTAGGCCTTCCAGAGGAGATCACAGGTGCTGTGAAAGACACAGGCTGCTCTGTGACAGGGGCTGAGGTGCAAGCCCCACTACATTCTTCCCAGAAGTTTTGACAACCAGGTGCCCATGTCCTTTTATTCCACTTCCTGCCCCAGCATGGACTCCTGCCTTACTGTTCAGATGATCTTTCATTAAGATTCATTTTTAATTAAGTGAAGGACAAAAACAGGAGTTACCATATATTAAAAAAAAGAGAATAGATAGGAAGTCCCAGTCCTCTTGGGCTGCATGTCCTGCATGTCCTTAACTGATCTGCAACCTCCTGAAGAAGGATGATCCTGAGGCCTGAGAGCATGTATGACAGGAAACCATGACCCCTGCTTTCACTTTGAGATTTGTCTCCAGTTTCTTTGGCTGGGTTCTGCAGAAGGGACAAAAGGAACCTTTGAAAACTGAGAAAACAAGCTGTCAGTCCAGGCACAGTGCATTTGGACTAGGCCTGGCTGCAGGGACTTAAAATGGTATTGACCCCTGTCCTCGCCATTCTTTTCGCCCCAGAGTTAAGCTTCTACTTTGCTCTCCTTACACCAAAGAGCAGGATGAATGGAGGGACCAGCTTTGGGGGCTTATTAAGAGTAGATCCAATCTGGGCCCCACTGAAACTTTGATATGAGAAAATCAAACACACATAAGAAGAACAAGGGAGGAGCGCCTTGGGTGTCTCAGTTGGTTAAGCATCTGCCTTCAGCTCAGGTCTTGGTCCCAGAGTCCTGGGAGGGAGTCCTGAATCAGGCTCTTGCTCAGTGGGGAGCCTGCTTCTCCTTCTCCCTCTGTCTACCACTCTGCTTACTTGTGCTCTTTCTCTATCAAATAAATAAATGAAATCTTAAAAAAAGAAAAAACAGGAGATATTCGTTGAAAGTAAGGCCTACAAAGATGCATTTGTTGTTGTGCCATTTCTTTAGCCAAGGCACCCCCTCTATTTTCTTTTGGGGGTGAATAAATATCAGCAAGCTGGGATAGAAGCATGGCACAAACCCTCACATTTCCTGTGTCAGACAGACAATACTCAAGCTTTTTATTTCAGACATTTATCTCACTCGAGCCATCTTGAGTGATAAAAAGTGATCCAGTTACAGGTAATACTGACAATATAAGTCTTGGTTACCACCTTACCAGTTAGATCTGAAAAACTGTATACATACCATGAAATAAGGCAATAAGCAGAAAATGAAATCTTCTGATGTAGTTACCTTTAATTTAGGAGCATGGTGAGAGCATCAAGGACCCATCAACCAGCTTTACTTTGACATTCAAGCAAGATCACAGTTTGGAGACCATATTCGCAGTCTCCTCTGGAACCTGGCTTACCATCAGCTTAACGCCAATGAGTGGCAGAGGCTGGCCCGTTCATGGAACTTTACAGATGACCAGATCAGAGCCATTGAGGAGCAGTGGTCAGGTGAGCATGGCTTAGATGATGTGGACAGGAAGGAAGAGCAATTCTTCCTAGTGGCAGATCTTCTAAGTAAGTGGTTGATGCTCACAACAAGCAGCAGACTACAAGGGCCCAGGAATTGGGACAGTTAGCTTAGGACCACAAAGATGACAGAACTTTGCAAACCATGAACGTTCATGGACTCTGCAATAAACTGAAGTTTGCAAAGGATAATTACTTTAATGAGCCATATTGGAAAGTTGGCATTTAACCCTTAAGGAAACGAAGGTTCCCAACTCAGTAGGCACTGAGGAAGCAAGGACTTAACAGTTGGCTTGTCCCTGGAAAACCAACCTCTTCTCATGTTTCTTGAGATTGTCTTGGGGTGAAAAGATTCATTCTCTAACAAAAGGCTCACTGTTTAGGGCTTCTATTCCAGGAGGAATCCCTTAAGCCATGTCTGGGTATAGACTTCTTATAGGATGCGGCCTTGAGTGAGACCACCTATTCCATGAGAGATGTGGGAGACAGACTCAGGGCTCTCCTGAGTAGAAGATCCTAAGCCATGAATCAATTCAGCCAGACTCCAGCTGTCAGAATTCATGAGGTCAGGTCAGCTGGAGTCATTAGCTTTGCTTTTTCATGATTTGACCAAAACCTAGGAAATATGGAAAGTTTGTTTGGCATTAATCAACAAATTAGCTTTAAAAACAAGGAAATAGATCCTTTTCTTGGCAAAACATCCTATCCAGAGCACTTTCCTTACATGGATATTATGAGATGAGAACAAGTCCCATGCTCAGGGGTTGATCTGCATTATTGATTGCTGGGGCTGTAGATGGCAAAACCACAGCCCATGAGTACATGCTGTTCACACCACCACATACAAGTAAATAATGGCACTTTTAACTGCTAATTCTACAGCTGCATTATGGAAGATAATGCATTGAAAATGAATAGACTATAGTCTCTGAAAAGATTTTTTTATTGTTAAGTTTTCTCCTTTGTCACTAATTAGGCATATGGTATTCTGTGAAGTTTTTAGGAAAATTTAGTTGCCTTCTGGAACTCTCTCTTGACCTAAAGAAATGATCTGAAAATACCGAGTATCTTCAGAGTAACTGCCAGCAGGATAAAGTGGATTTAAAGTGTTTTAGCCAAACAATGTGGAGTGCTCAGTGTGTGTTTAGCTCTACCAGGCAAGGGATACAACTGCTCTATAAGCCAAGGTGCATTATCTGGTGGAATTTATAATCTAGTTAGCATGATAACAGCAACATTCACAAGCCAGATGCAATCCAGGGTCATAGGTCTGGCACTAAAGAGTTTGTGGGGCTTTAAAGCAAAGCAGTGACACGTTGATGGTGATACTGAAGAATTCGTTTGGCAAGGTCAAGATCAGGAAGGGAACAGGATTCACCTAGGAGTACATTCTTTATGGGTACAGTTCACTCTCCCTGCAACACCTGCTTCTTTAACAGTCTGTCCAGCAAGCTTTCTCCCTGGAGCTCAGGTCCTCCTTTTGTGGAATCTGCCTGCTCCCACACACACTGGCTAGAACTAGGAGCCTGTTCTATCTGTGAACTCCTGTTGTGAGAGACATATCTCAGCTCAGCACTTCCCCCCAACATCTCTCAGGGGTTACATATCCAGTAAATAATCTTGGCCCAGGGGATGCATACTTCCATCGGAAACTGGAGTGGCATGACGGTACACATTTGCTGCTCAAAGTGTGGTTAACAGACAACAACACCAGCATCTGGGTGCTTATTAGAAGTGCAGATCCTAACCCCAGACCGACTGCATGAGATTCTCCCTCGTAACAGGATTTCCCATTGAAATATGCACTTTGAGTGCGAGAAGTGGTGTGCATAGCAGTGCCACCTGAATGCTGAAGGAGAGCTCCGCATCTCGTTCAGATCATTACTTACCATTGGGCAGGGATTCAGCTACTTCATGTCTTGTCTGCTCCTTCCATCTGTGTCAGGCACAGTAGGTGCAAGGTAAGTGCTGGAGTGAATCCAAACTCTGGTCACCCTAACGCAGTTCCAATGAGGGGAACTGGAAGGGCTTTCATCCATTGGGCTTTTTATCCAATAGCCATCAGAAGACGAATGAGTTGCAACCACAGTCATACAGAAAATTCAGTGAGAACTAAGATCACAGTAAAAAGAGACATCAGCATGTGACTCTGTGTACTTGGCACATGGAAGGGAAGTTTCCGCGAACATGGCCACAGGGCTCTGCTCATCTGGCTGCATGGGACCCTGATGACACAGGCCACTCCGGTCAAGCATCTGTATGAAGAGCTGGTACGCGCAGGTTTCCCAGAACTAGCTGGTGAGTTAGTTTTCAAGACAGAAACTCCTTCTCCCTTAAAATGGTGGGGACAGTCAGCAGAAACAGTACTGTCCATTAACAGTGGCAGTGCTGGACTGATGAGAGTGGTGGCTCCCAAGAAATCTGCAGCTCCTCTGATGAGTGACTGTCAGTACTGAGCCCACGTTAGCCTGGCAGTTCTTAGCGTCACTCCCTTGCTGGACATTTGAAAAAGTGGAGGAGCTTTTCTGTTGATGTGTGGCAGGGTGTGGAGGTGTGTGTGGAGTGTGGGGAGGAGAGGGCAGGAATGCTAAGCCATCTCTTAAGGTTAAATGAGAGTTTCAAAACTGATCGATAAATTAGGGGATGTTATAACTCTCCTGTAATAATAACCATTCAAGCAAAATATAGGCACATCTGCCATTATTTTCACTGATGCAGTTTTACCTGAAGCTGAGCTTAAATGTCTGAATCACAGCACTGAGCCAACACTCCGTTTCAAGAGATTGTGCATGGATGAGGCTCCTCCTGTGACATTATCTTCTTAGCACTGGGATTGTTCCCGACTCTTTGAATTTGTTTCTATAAAAGGGTATCCATAAGAACCCTCAGGGGAGAGTAAGAGGCAGTCCCCTGAAGTGATACAGGGATGTGCTCAGGAGCAAGACTGTGAGGGCCCGTACCTGACCTCCAGCGCTGACAGCAGTGCGATCCTGAGCAAGTTCCACACTCTCACTGTGCCAGTGTTCTCCTTTACTAACTACAAAATTGTCTGTGTCGAAGGGTTGTTGTGGGATTAAGTGAGTCATAGTGCCTGGCACATAGCAAGTACTTAATAAATGTTAGCTATTAATAATAAATGTTATCTTATTTTTTCCAGAAAAGATCCATCAATTCAAAAACGAAATTGACTCAAGGTCCAAGAAATGTGCAGTTTCATAAATGCCTAAAGAAAATTGTATTTAATTGATTTTCCACTCAGCATTGTCCTCTAAAATCAGTTCTCTAATGCCATAAATTTTAGCAGTAGTGTTGATTTTCCTTTCAACTATGATGGTGGTGGTAACAGGAAACTCTACCAGATGAAAAAATGATATTAGTACTTTCCAACTACTGAAATGAAAGGTCAGAAATTTTTTTGATTTTTACTTAAAGCAAATTGTATATGATTTTTACATTTCCGTCATTTGATGCAACATATGTGATAGCATAATCTAGGTCTTGCATATTTTTTTTTTAATGTTGGTAGGAGCAGCATCCTGGTATATGAAAAAAACCAAGGGATTTAGAATAGACAGACATGGTTTTAATCATGGTTTGCCACTTATTAACTGTAAGCCTTGGAGCATACTAATATTCAAGTTCTCAGATCTTGAATTTGAGTTTCCTTCTTTATAAAATGGGGGAGTGTCTCTCTCTTCCACAGGATTGAAGATGAAGGTTGAATACCTGTGAGATGCATAATCTCATGCCCACAATACTGAAATCATCCACTGTTAATTCTCTTCAGTGAGAAAAACTAGTTTTGGAAATTTACAGTTACTGTTGGCTTTAAATTATACATATGTGTAGTATATTGCTTAGAAAAGACCAGAAGTGTATACACTAATGTTTGTTGTTGTTGTTTTTAATCTCTCGGTGATGTAATTACAGGTGATTTTCATTTTCTTTGTACTTTTGGATACTTTCCAGGTTTTTTTTTTTGACAGTCAGCATGTAGTATTTTTGTAATCTGAGAAAGTTATGGAATAAATATGAAATCAGGTATCAAGTCATATCAGTTTATGTGCACCTATTCATTATAATTTAAGGCTCTCCATTCTCAAATTATGACTCTTAATTCTATAAGGCCAGAGATAAAATCATGAGCAATATCAGTCCAGTTATTCTATCATGAATTTATAGTTTTACATCTTTGTCTCATGTTGATTGTAAATAGCTCACTTGCTTTTATGAATGTTTAAAACAGGTAATATGTCCACATGAGTCCAAAAAGTTTTTAAGAAAGGTACTCAGTTGAAAGTCTTGTCCCCATCTGTTCTTCAGTATGGCTGGTTTCCACTGACCATGCTACTTACTCCCTCTTTCAAAATCTGGGTAACCTCTTTATGCAAAAGTAAACAAATAGAATACATACTCTTACTGTTTAAGTGTTTTAATTGTGGAATTTAACTTAGGCTAACACCATTTGCTTCTGCTTTGGACAATATACAATTTCTAGAGCTTAAAGCTTAAAAGGATGCTTATGATATTCTTAATTACAATATTCATAATATTCCCTTTACTTTGTCCATAGTTGTCATCTAGGTTCCTCAAAAAGCAGAGCCTGAGACCAAAGTCTATGAGTACTGTTTCTTAGGAGTACAAATTCAAGGAAGCAAGAGGGGAAAAGGGAGTGAGAGGAAGGTGGGTGAAATACCAAATTGCCCACCACTTGGTATGAAGCGTAACTGATCATCTGAATTCCAGGGTACTCTCTTCTGAGAGATGGAATGGACTAGTACACCTCAGGGCAGTTCATACAGGGGAGAAAGGGAGAACTGATCTGTTACCACAATGGGGTGTTAATTCTGGGCTGCATGAGTAGGCTTCAAGTGGGGCCTGTGGTCTGTTGTGCTTCTGTCCGAGTGCATGGCAAAGTCCTAGAGAAGAGCATGGCGGCGGTATGGGTAGCACAAAAGGTGCTGTTGGTTTGTGTTTGTTGTAACTCCTGATGAGCTGTTTGCCACAGTGGTAGCTGGGCCAGAATTCACAATATTGCTGCAAAAGAAGGATCTAATACTTTAATTCTTTAATTCAGAAAAGCCTTGGTGTGCCCTTTAGAAAACAGGATATTTGCCTATCTCACATTTATTCTCATGTTTTATTACAATGTGAGGCAATAAGAAAAACTACTTCCTATAATAAAATTAGACCATAGAGCTAGATCACGTTCAAAGTGAAAGAGGCTTCTAATTAAGTCCATCCAATTCTGTTAAAGATACAAAAATTGAGGCTCTGGACAGATTCTTTAGAATTGACTTGCTTTTATGTAATCCAAAGTGCTTTATGAAATAGGAGGGGTAGGTAGATTTCACTGTTTCACAGGTGGGATCCTACGATATATGACATTAAATGACTGGCCCAAGATAATCCAGTCAGCTAGCAATAAAACCATTAGAAGCCTGGTCTTGCTTTTCCTCAATCACTTTACCCAGATGGTTTCTTCCACTGAAAAGTCTGCCCAGCCCTAGATGGTTTGCTGAATTGCCCAGTGCTATACCCAGTCCTATAGGGTGATGTTTAGATGTTCAGAGAGAAAAAAGGTTCAACACCATACAGTTTCAGAAAGGCAAGAAAGAACAACAGAAATAGGATCATTCCAAGAAGAAATTTTTTTGATGTTTAAAAAATCTTTCCCTTTTAAACATTAAAATTATTCATAGGCCTCACCAATTCCCATTTTTAATTGTAATAGTCTTAGGAAAATTAAGACTAATATACTAACATCACAGAAACTTTGTATTAAAGTATCATTGTTATTATTAGTTTTAATATTTTTAGTAAAGTTCTCAAAGTTTACTTGGTAACACTGGAAATGATTTAGCCTTTTAGAAATAATGTTGAGAAACAGGATTTATATACTTTGATGATGTTATCAGTGACAGGCTGAACCTTTAAAAAAATTAAGTCATTTTTTAATTTAAAAAAGTTTTACTTAATTGCTTAAATTAAAAAAATAACATTAAAATAATCCTATATACAGTTACAAAGGATGGTATGGCTTGAAAAAGTCTCTTGTAATTTTGGAAAGATGAACATGATGTATCCATGATGTTCTAAGAATATGAAATTTTAAAAATGAGAGACTTCTAATCCTTGGTAAAACCAGAAGAATTAAAAGATCTCAATATGTGCATATTCATTTTAGTCAACCACTTTTATGGAATGAATGCTTGTGAGAGACTGGGTGTGAGTTGACCTGGTTCCGAGGGATCTAGAAGCTGAGGTACTACTTTCAGGATGAATTGTCCGGGGATATTTTGCTGCAGCAGCTTGAGGAATGGTTTGCTGAAAAGGTAAAAGTCTGCTTTAATAATCCCATAAAACTACACATATTAAATACTTCATTATATATAATTTAACCAAATAAACATCTGTTAAGCATCCAGTAGATACATGCAGTAAGTTGATGAAGAAGCCATTAAAACAAATAAGATGTGGTCCTTAATCCCTAAGTTAGACTGATGTGCTCAATACCCACAATTCAGTATCAGAGCCATATTCCAGAGGATCACAAAAAGAGCCATGGGAGTCATTCTTCAAAGAGGACTCAGGTGGAATCTTGTAATGTTTACAGAGGCCAACTACAGAAGGGACTTTATGGTGTTTGGAAGAAGGATCAGCCCCACACCCTCCCTACCTTCATTCCAATCAATTTTCTCCTCCGTTTCTCTTAACATATGGAGTTCTCAGGAAACATGGGGAGAGCTCTGAGGACTCTTGCCTGGTCCTTATTTCAAACCAGAGTAAAGCACATCTCTTGTATTTCAACCTGGTTCACCTGGGAGCTGACTAAACCTTTTACAATCATACAAGAGGAGATATTTCCAGAAGCCTGGTGCTCCTTAGTGTGGATTATAACTTTCTATACAAATAACTAGACGTTGAGGACACATGTTGAGAGGAGGATACCCACACCATCTCAGCTCAAGGGAACATCTTGGACCCAAGCACCGAAGCATTAGAGTCAGTATACAACCAACTTCACTTCATCTATACAAGTACATATTACATGCACTCATGTGTATAAAATGTACAAGTACAAGGATTTCCTCTATTATATTGGATACAGCTTCTCAGTAGGCAGCAGTGGGACTTGTTATCTAATTCTCAGTCCATGTCACTGAGCAAGCAGTACATGTACATTCCTAGCAGGGTCTTCCACTTAGAAGTCATCTTTAAAATACTTGAAGTAAAATTATATATATTTGATCAAAACATTCACTATGTATTTTAAAAACCCTTTACTTAAAAAACTCTTACAACAAAGGTCTTCTTGACAGATACTGCTTTATGAGTTCCTCTTTAAGGAAATGGAAAAATAATTTCCTATCTTAAGAAGTATTTTATGTAAACGTTTCATTGTACATAAATAACTGGATAACCATTACAGATGGGGGAGATTCTTCCAACTAGTATGAAAATTTAGTTGCTAACCACCTAATTTGACCCTGTTAAAAAAAGCTATTTCTCCTTGGGGAGGGTGGGCAAGAGGAAATACAGAAAGAGATTCACCTTACCAGTGGTTGGTGTCATGATCTACAAAAATATGGCAGAGAATGAAGGAGCACTAGGAACAAGCAATTATCCAGCAGATGGTGCTAAAGCATCAGAAATCTGACTACTGGTTTATTAGTAATAACTTTCTGGTAGTTACAGGTCTTGATTTGGGGGATACAATGAAAAGTAGTACAGAGGACTGCCATCGTGTCTGTTAAACAATCCCAATGAGGTAATCATGGAAGCAGTTTATGGCTGTCTCATTCATAACCAATTAACTGGAGAAGTACTATATGTACTGAATCAGCAAAGGACAGCTAGGGATATAAATCCAAGAAAGGGGTTATAAGTCTTTAATTTCCTTGTTTGTTTGCTTGTTCTCTGTAAAATAAGAATTCCTATCATTTGTACAAAAACAAGAGGCTGCCTAAATTAAAAGTAAGCATATATTTGGTCTCTTTATGTCCTCTTTATCTTACAAATGGATAGTCCTTCTTCCTCTCTATATACATATGTGCTGATAAAAATAGAAAAGAATTCATTTCTTCTTATTTCTGATAACTAATCTCACATACTCAAACATATATTGAGAAGTCACTTAAGGACTTTCAGAGTCTACAACCACTGAAGGCTGACACTCATCCACCCTCCATACCCTCCATCTAGACTTGGTGCCTCAGTCTCCACTTTACTGTGGTCATTCTTTATCTGAGGCTAAATTTAAAAACTCCAGCTCCTCTTAATCATCTAGCAACCATCTAGTGCCAGAAAGAAAAGGATGTAAATTTATTTCACATATATTTTTGCTATATTTTGGCATATTATATAGATAGGAGTGTTGTCTAACATTGAAGATTTATATAGGGGACATTCTCTTTTAGAGTCAATTCTTGTTTCTCTTTAAGGATGTGACCTTGTAACTTTCAAAAATCAAAACTTTTTGAGGGCGCCTGGGTGGCTCAGTGGGCTAAAGCCTCTGCTTTCGGCTCAGGTCATGATCTCAGGGTCCTGGGATCGAGGCCCACATCGGGCTCCCTGCTCGGCGGGGAGCCTGCTTCCCCCTCTCTCTCTCTGCCTGCCTCTCTGCCTCCTTGTGATCTCTCTCCCTCTGTGAAATAAATAAATAAAATCTTTAAAAAAAAAAAAAACTTTTTGAGACAATTGATTCATATGCAGTGTTAAATAATGCAGAGGTATCCCATGTACCTTTCTCTAGTAATTTTNTTGAGACAATTGTTGATTCATATGCAGTGTTAAATAATGCAGAGGTATCCCATGTACCTTTCTCTAGTAATTTTTATTAAGTTAAATCTGCTTATGGTTTAATAATTTACAAAGTTTTTAAAACTTTAAAAATCATAAGTCTATTATATATAAATCATATAATATGTAAATATAAATAATTTATAAATTTATAAATAAAATATATAAATTTATGTAAATATAATTATATGATAAAATTATATCTATAGAAGTTTATTATATATAAATTATAAGTTTATAATGAATTTATTTAAAAAATTTTTAGTATATCTCATTCAATTTTCATATTATCTCCTTTACTCCTGAATCCAGAAAGTAACTCTAGGAGTTAAGTATTCTTTTTTTTTTTTTTTTAAGATTTTATTTATTTATTTATTGACACACAGAGAGAGATTACAAGTAGGCAGAGAGGCAGGCAGAGAGACAGGGAGAGGAGGAAGCACGCTCCCTGCTGAGCAGAGAGCCCGATCCGGGCCTCGATCCCAGGACGCTGAGATCATGACCTGAGCCGAAAGCAGAGGCCTTAACCCACTGAGCCACCCAGGCGCCCGGAGTTAAGTATTCTTAACACTCCCATTTTACACAAAAGGAAATGGAAGTTCAAATATTTTACTTGATTTGTGTATGATCACAAACACAGTAAGTAGCAAGGCTGAGGCACTAATTCAAGCTTTTTTGTTTATTTTTGTTTAAATTCCAGGCATTTCCTTCTATAACACGTGAAATTTATTGCAACCTAAATTTTTTTCGAAACTACAAATATGCTGACAATTGTATTGAAAAAAGGGGAAGAAGACTTAAAAAAAAAGCAAAAATTAAAGACTGTAGAAATAGGTAAGCGTTTCTTGTAATCAAATGCCTGCTGCACAAACAGCAGGTAATGAGGAAACAGCTTTTGTCTTTTTTCTTTTTAATTAATGAGAAATCATTTATCTCTTTCTTTTGGTCACCAACATAGTGGATTACTTTCTGTGTTGATAATTTTTACACTGTCAAGAAGAAACAAGTTTTCTGAAATTAATTTCCTAAAAGAGGAAAGGTAGATTTAGAGCAGGTTTGATAATTTTAAGTATATAAAGTATCATAATAAAAGGTAGAACAAGTAAGAGTGAGTCATCATGAATTTTCATTTTCTTCTCAACATATCGCTTAAGTGCTTATTGGCCCATAAACTCTCAGGGAAAAGCTTTTTGACAAAGGTTCATCAATGTACTCACCACTGTGACTGGATGATGTTTTTCCACAACAACTGAGCTCATGGGAGGAGAAACTCCCATTATAGCTAAGCTGCTACTAACTCTGTTTTTTGAGGCAAAATCACATCTCCCTGTGATCCGGGCTGTAATTGTTCTTCCAGCTTTCTGTTGTGCAGATGTCACAACTCGGGGCACATACTAGAAAAACAAACAAATATCTAGCTGGTAGAAAAATCCATGGCAAAATATATAGTAATTCTGCTTCTGTAACTTAGGAGGGAAATACACAGGCACTTAAAAAATAATTGTATAAAAAAAAATTGTATATCAACCAACTTTAACATGGAAAAAATAAACTTAATGAGACAAAAAAAATATAAAACCAAGCACCCCAAAACACCCCTTTAATTGGGTGTACCAACCATTTTATAAGATTTTATAAACTTTTAATAAACTCTTAATTCCGAAATAAATACAGATTCATAAGAAGTTGCAAAGATAGTATAGAGAGGTCCTGTGTATTCCTCACCTGGTTCCCTGCAATGATTACATGTAAGTATAGTATAATTATGATGTCAAAGCCAGGAAGCTGACATAGATATAATGCCTTGGTATTATAGATCTGTGTCATTTTTATCACATGTCTAGATTTCTGTAACTATCACCGTAATCAAGACACAGAACTATTCTAGCACCACAGTCTCCCTCTTAAGAGTGACCCTTTAGAATCATATCCATTTCCCTTCCTCAACCACCCCTAATCCTTGGCAACCATTATTCTGTTTTATGAATGCCTTTGAACCTTATGTATAATTAACTTTACACATATGCTTCTCATTAGACATATGCTTGTGTGTTGTCTTTTTTCTCATTGCTTTGTTAATATACTTTTTCTCATGAATACAGAGACCTGGTATAATTTTTAATGAGAGATTTAATAACCAACAAACTAAGGTTTATCTAACTCAGTTCTTTTCCTATTAGGAAACAAATTTTTATAAATGATGATTCCCCTTGAGTTTTTTCTATTGAGTATTTTGCAAAAATGAGATGATCATATCGAAAGGTAATGTCAGCTTTTACAGTTTTTGTTTCTTACTGCTGGATAATACTCCAGAAATATTATATTTCTATCAGGAATAACATATATATTTGATTTAATTTGTGGCTCCTTATTTTTCATATTTGCAGTTCATTTTGTCAACTACCCATGTTCTTTAATTACTTGCCAGGAATGGGTGTTGCTCTCAAAAATGTTTAATTGCTCCACATGAATGTTTAATTGCTCCTGATATAGATACTTATATAATTATATTTCCCCTATTTCATCTTATCTCAGTTTTATTTTTTGATGCATGTAAATTTAAAAAATTATAGTAACTTTATCATTAATTTCTTCCACAATTGAATCAAGCAGCCTGCTTTGAACAGCTGGGGTAATTATACTCTTCTAACATTTACTTATTTGGGTTTAACTTACTAAAACATCTGAAATTTCAGTGTGAATTATGAACCTAAATTAATTTTCCCTCTAACCATAGTTTTTCCAAAAGCATTATTAAATAGTGATTTTTTTCTCATTGTCTAGTCTATATGAGGTTTCATTCATTGAAGTTCTTCACATATCTGCATCTAGCTACAGATGGTCACAGCTGTATAGTGAAAGAGGATGATTGTGCGTTTCATGAGAAATGTCTCTGAGAAAATTAAAATAATAGAATATTGCTGTGTCAGGAGGACTCTGGGAAAATAGCACTTAGTGAGGTTTTGTAAATCCTTGGAGAGTTTGGATTTGAGACTAAATTATAGCTGCACAGAAAACCAAGCAAAGACAAAAATGAAGGAATCAATTCCAGGAACAAAAAACTGTACTAGAAAGGAAATGTAGGCATAGTATACATTTGTAGCCTAGCCATATTTACACAGTCATCATAAATTTTTACTTTATGCAAAGTTGGAATATCTGTATCTAAATATATAAAGTGGAGGAGCACCCGGGTGACTCTGTCGGTTCAGCATCCCACTCTTGATTTTGGCTCAGGTTATGATCTCAGGGTTGTGAGATCCAGCCCCATGTCGGGCTTTGAGCTGAGTGTGGAGCCTGCTTAAGATTCTCTATCTCCCTTTCTCTCTGCCCCTCCCCCTGCTTGCACACTCTCTCTTATAAATAAATAAATACACACATACATACATAAATACATACATACAGTGGATGAGGGAGGGAAAGAAATAAGGTGGTATAAAAAGGCCAAATTCTTTCATCCATAATAGGAAGTCAATAAATAATGTCTGAAACTGATGCACGTGGAAATGATGATATGAGGATATTATTTAGGAAAAAAAATGTAAATAGGAGAAATAGCTAATAGAATTTAGGGAGAGATGTAGACAACTGTTTCTCACTGTACACTTGTAGAAACTATTTGGCTATTTAAATTTTTATGGGTCTTATGAATTTAAGAAACCAAAACTTGGATCCTAAAATACTTACAAATACGTTTTTGTGGGCTAAATTCTGGCTTTTGACCTTAGGGAAATCTTATCCTATTTCTTATTAAAATAAAATATAAAAAAGACTTTATAAACTGTTGAAGAGTTTTTTTGTTTTGTTTTTTCAAAAGATTTTATTTATTTGACAGAGAGAGAGACAGTGAGAGAGGGAACACAAGCAGGGGGAGTTAGAGAGGGAGAGGCAGGCTTCCCACTGAGCAGAGAGCCCTATGCGGGGCTCGATCCCTGGACCCCAGGATCATGACCTGAGCCGAAGGCAGAGACACTTAACGACTGAACCACCAAGGCGCCCCTAGAGTTTTAAAAACCATTTTAAAATGTAAAATATAAAATTGATTGCCAGTAAGAATATTTTTATGAAAAACTGAAAATTGAAGTACAATTAAGCTGGTAACCTTATTCCTGCCCAGTCACATTTGAGGGTATAGTATAAACCCTCCCAACTTTAATAGGTGTTCTTACTTGGAGGATAAAGGAATGAAAGAAAAACTAGGTAAGTTTTGATAGGGAAACACGTGGAATGAGAAAAACTAGAGTACTTGGGAAAATGCCCATGGCTGATAACCTTCACCCAACCAGTTGAGAATTGCTTTAAAATGCCTTCAGTAGGGGCGCCTGGGTGGTTCAGCTGGTTAGGTGCCTGCCTTTGGCTTAGGTCATGATCTCAGGGTCCTGGAATTGAGCCCCATGAAGTGCCTAGTGCCTAGTGTGTGTAGTCATAGTATATAGTCAGGCTTAAAATGATAAATTGAGGCACCCGGGTTGGCTCAGTGGGTTACAGCCTCTGCCTTTGGCTCAGGTCATGATCTCAGGGTCCTGGGATCGAGGCCCACATTGGTCTCCCTGCTCGGCGGGGAGCCTGCTTCCTCCTCTCTCTCTGCCTGCCTCTCTGCCTACTTGTGATCTCTCTCTCTGTCAAATAAATAAAAATTTTAAAAAAATGATAAATTGACTTAAAAAATGCTATAAAAATGGAAATTCTAGGGCGCCTGGGTGGCTCAGTGGGTTAAAGCCTTTGCTTTCGGCTCAGGTCATGATCTCAGGGTCCTGGGATCGAGGCCCGCATCGGGCTCCCTGCTCAGCAGGGAGCCTGCTTCCCCCTCTCTCTCTGCCTGCCTCTCTGCCTCCTTGTGATCTCTCTCCCTCTGTGAAATAAATAAATAAAATCTTAAAAAAAAAAAAAGGAAATTCTAGCATTTTATGGCATATCAACAAAAGCAACAAAATCAAAAGGATTAAGAAAGAAAAGGGAAATGACATATTTTTAAAACTCAGTATTTGTATCTTAATATTTGACATGGAGACAAACCTGATTATTGGTTAAGAAACAGGGCTCTGTGGCTGAACTGTCAAAAGTCTGAATTCCAGTTCTGTTACTGCTCTGTCCACAGGCAAGTTACTCCCTCCCTCTCTCTAAACCTCAGTTTCCATTTATAAAATGAGGAAAGCAGTGCTGGGTGCCTAATAATACCCTCTCACTTTCCATTCAGATGAAGAGGAAAGTTAAGAGGGGACCTTTACCAAAGAGTTTAAAAATCCAGCTGAAACCCCTCAACTATTCCAGCTGGGAGTTAGAAAAAGAATAAAGTGTCACCCGTTGTCCAGCCTTGTGAACTGCAACATATCTGCTTGAGTAACTGCCTAATGTATTTCTTCAAAAGTGCATTTCACCATGAAACTCTGGTATTTTATTTAATATATTGAGGACGTCTGCAGAAATTAAAAATTTTACAGAGGAAGGTGTTACTTTACTAATTTCTCCAGTTATTTGTTTCGTAGGCTCTGCAGTTTATTCTCTGTAAACCATTCCTTTTAGCTACTGAAAATACTAAGACTGGAAAAAGTTTTGAATAGTTCCTAGGAAACCTCTGTGATTAAAATGAAAAGAAAGATAACCAGGCCTAGCTCACATATCTCTCCTTTCCTAGTCCCAACAATGATGGTTTCTCATTAGGTAAGTTAGCCAACTAATGTACTTGTTCCTTCTTTTGTTATTATGGTTCTTTCTAAAAACAAGAAGACAAATTTGAGGTGAATCTGAATCTGAGGACTGTAATTATATAAGGAAGGAAGAAAACTAGCATTATACATACAGAATGATTTATTTCTGATTTTCCTCTCCCCCTAACGCTAAAAGGTTGTATTTATGTGAACAAAATTGAATGTGTATCTATTAATGAAGGAGGATGTAGTTGGAAGGGCTGTCTACACAAAATTGTGTTTTTCAGGTTTCAGAGACTTCAAAATTATCTCAATTTGTTTCAAAAACTACCAACAGGGTGGTAAGCGTACTCATTCATTCAGTTCTTCCTGTGCATGTTCAGGTTTATATATAGATGCAGATATACAAATGGTGTAGTCATATTTGAAGGGAATTTTTGAAAAATCTAGGTCTGTGTATTATCTAAATATGCAATATGAATGACAAACCAGAAATTTAAATAAAGACTCACTGTGTTTACTTAAGTGAAATCATCTGTATAGGATCACACTTGAAAATGTGTAATCATGAAAAATAAACACAGCTGAACATATGTCAGAGTTGAATTTTAGTATCTTATTTCTAAGTCAAAACTCCCTCACACATTCAGATTTCTCTTAACAGCTATATTTTTTAACCTCTTTGAATCAAGAGCAAACGTGGTAACTAGCAGATCTCATATTTTTCCCTGGCGTTAGTAGCTTCCAAAAGGCAGAAATTCACGTCAGGTGCAATACTCCAGATGACCACTTGTCTGGCTGACTCCAGGCCTGCCTTAGCTCCAGAGAGCTGTCCAGGGCAATGGCAGCTTCTGATGGTCTGCCAGCGGAGCCGAGAGACATAAAACCTCTTCTGCCATCTTCTGTCCTCTCAGGTAAGTGGTTAGGGTCAAGGAGGAGAGGGACACAAGCAAATCAGAATAGTCTCAGGAGCTTTCTAAAACTAGACACGCCTTTGTGCCTAAACCAAGCCAGAGTAGGGAAGGGGGTATGTTGTTTTTAAAAAAGCCCTGCAGAAGTGAGTCTGATAAGTTTGGACTGTATCTCTACTCCCTTCACTTTTGAGAATCGCTGTTTGTAGAATACAGCTTTAACAAGAGGAGGCTCAGGAGTCAGAATTTTGACATGCTTTGTAACTCTTTCATATTAATTAGCTTGATTAATTCGCCTTCAGGCAAGTTCTCACACAAATACTCTATCCCCATTCCATAGTTCCAAGCTCTTATGTACTTCTCTTGAAAGTAGCTCAGTGACTAGGAAAAACAATTCCCATCTTTATTCCAGTTGTGAATCACAAACACAAAACTACTCAACTCAAGATGGAGTAACTACAGAGAAGTGTTAATGATATAGCTACATCCAGGAAAAGGGAAAGCTGTAGTTTAATACAAAATATACAAAAGAGCCATTAATCTTCTAAGCCCTTGAAAATATCCACGAGTACCTTCAAAATAAAGTCTGTCATCACCTCTTTCTCCAATCTATTTTTCCTGAATAGTTCTTGAAAAATGTGAAATGAAAGTTATTTTTGTTTTAATTATCACTACTATAATAGAACTTTCAGCTATTATTTTCATTTAATATTGTTTCAGCTACTTTGTATATTAACTATTTTCTATGGCTGGGCCTAAATACCATATAGACTTTTCCTCCATGGAGGAAGTATATTCTAAATGAAAAATCTCTAATATACAAGCACGTTTTGAGCCTCTTCCCCACATAGGCACCTGTATTAACCGTACTGACCATTTCTTCTGGTGCAGCAGCAGCTGTAGAGCCGGCACTGAGAGTTGCAGAAACGGGAAGGTGAGCAGAGGAAGTGGAAGTAGCCCCAGCAGAAGTGATGGAAGCAGCGGAGGGAAAAGCAGTGGCGCTGGCTGCTCCCATGGCTGCTGCTGGCGGGGACGGTGGCAGTGCAATCACTGAGGGCATCGGAGGGGCCAGAGGATCCGAATGAGCAGAATGTTCTTTGCCTTGAACGCCAGGGCCATACTCTTCTTTTTTATTTGTGAAGTCTATCCCTATAAATTATAAATTAATTCCATTAAAAGTCTTCTAGGTTAAGATTCATTTTTATGCCCCCCAACAATGAAAATACTAATAGCTAAAATTTGGTTCTAAAGAAAATGTAGAAATTTGTTATGTATTGCATACAATATTTAGGATTATTAAGTGGTTAATGTTAGCATTAACCACTGAAGACTTCAGACCATTTCCTTCAGTACATGAAAACTAATGAAGATTTTCTCTTATATAAAAGATTAAAATAAGTATGTACTCAGCTAGGATGTCAGTTGAGTAAAGTGTATTGCCAAAACAGCCATTATAATAATATGGTCACACAGAGCCTAAGCATTTATGTCCTTCTGAATCATTTCACAACTGTCCTGATTGATGGCCTAGCATTTAGATCTATAGAATTTTTTTTCTGATATCACTATACTTTCTCATTTCCATCTATTATTCCTATCTAAACAAAATCAATATATTTTAAACTTGATTTTTCAGCAAATAATAAAGCAGTAACACTAAAAATCAGTAACACTAAAATTTTACTTTTAACTTTGTAAATCAGTTCTTGCAAGTGGATTATATAACTCATGAATTAAGGTATATTTGCATACTTAACTGATTTTAGTGATACCCTATATAGTAACTTTCTCTCAAAGATGAACCTTACCCTTAGATCAAAGGAGTAACACTGGCTTCCAAAAGCTAGAGCAAAGTGTTTCTTCAAACTGTAGATCCCCACCCCACCCCCAGCATTAGAATTTGGCTAAAATCTCCACTTAAGACTGTATCTGTGTGGCACCTAACAGCAGGGTGAGGGTTTGGAAATTCAGTCACTGAGATGTTTCAGAATGTCTGAACAGAGACTGTTACATAGCCCTACTTGTTTAAATGGTTTTGATGTTGTCGTCTTTGTATTGGAAAAGTGGGCTTCTGTTTAAGTCCTTCTCTTAGGCTATCTGTATGTAAAACAGTTAATAGTACCTCATTAACAAAGTTGAATGAGGATTATAATGCAGAGATCCTTTGAAATCCTTTGATGAGAGGGACTAATTCAATATAAAGTACTGCTTTTACTTTAAAAACAAAACACAGAGTTTTAACATGTTTCTGATAGCAAGTGATTCTGACTGTGTCTTTTTTAGTTGGGTGGCAGACTTATCAGATGTAGAACCAGTACAAAGGTGAGTTCTCAGGATGGGATTCCCTGGAAAGGGGTAACTGACTAACTTGCTAACGTGGGCTGATTTATGCAGTTCTGTTTTGGCCAATCACTGTAAGATTAATAATTATTCTCGTTTTAACTGGATAAGTTTTTTCATCTGTAAAGCATTTTTCTACTGTTCCTAAAATTGCTTTAATATTTGGCAGGTACCATTTTAAAGGCCATTTTTATTGTCATATTTGCCTTCTTCATCAAACCTCTAAATTCCAATCTTTAAGATTCAGGATACCATGCATCCTGAGATGCACTGCAGATCATGGATAACAGAGAGTCAGAACACACAAAAAACCAAGTAATTGTTCTGCTGTGACAAGACAGATACATCATCATTAAAAACTGCATTCTAAAAAAACAGTTGTTTTAGGGGAAGAAGGGCCAGAAGTAACTTTATCTTGTGAGAATTAAAATTTTCTTTAAAACTGCTAATGAAATGCCACAAAATTACACATCACAGAGCAAACCTTGCATTAGTTAACACTGAACTTTTGCTTTTGGTAGCTGTACCAACACTACCGCTAGTGTGTCTTTCTTTCCTGTCATTTTTATCCCCCATTGTGATGACAGCCACTCACAACAGTTAAGATCCCAGAACTTGGCATTAGCTGCAGATAAAAGGAGATTTAAAAGCAACATGGGCAAAACAAATCATGTTGCGTAATTATCAGAATACATTTTCTCCAAATCCTGTTCTGGATATTTGCCTGTAGGAGACAGAAGCTGTATTTGAATTAAAATATTTAAGATAGTAAAGTTATTAAGGTGGTAAAACACTCTGTCCTAGTCAATTCATAACCTTCTTATGTAGGTTATGAGAAACAGGTCTCTTAGGATTGAATGTAGGAAGTATAATTTGTCACTTGTGAAATCTAGGATCTGTTACAAGTAGATAATTAAATTCTTCAACTTAATACATACAACTTGCTAATAATTACAACTGGTGGTGATGAGTTTGTTTTCAGTGTTGACACTCCATTAAAAGACCATTTATTGGAGAAATCAAGTACTCCTTTGGGTATTAGCAAAATAAACTATCCTGCCCTGAGGTTCTAGGATTCTAAGTTTCTAACTGACATGGAGACCACACACCATGACTGCTTCAGAAAAAAGTTATTTGCCTTAACTTGCTAGTACCCATAACACACACAATTTAAATAATAAATGTTTGAAGATGTTTTAAAATGAAGGTACGACAAACACAGAAAAGTTATTCACTGGACTGGAATGTTGATGTTCAAAATGAAACCGTCTCATTGATAAATTATAAATCTCAAATATGATTTAATGAGGGTATACTGCAAAAAAATGTTCATGTATTTATGTAAAACAGGCTGACTTGAATTAAGACAGCAATAATTTTGTAATTGCTATCTTACATGTCAAAGTATGTTTTGTCTTCTAAAGAGCTTGCAATTATATTTCACTGCATTTCCAAAAGAACCCTCTGTGAAGCAGATAGGGAAGATTTATATTATCTTCTTTGTTCAGAGAAGAAAACTAAAACCCACTAAGGAAAATAGGCCTCAGTGCAAATTAGAGGCAAAGACTACAGTCATGTGCTATTTTAAGCCCTGCTGAAGAAAACCCACATAAACCACACAAATCCCAGCTAATACGGGGACTTTTCTTTTCTTGAAGTAAAATTATTTTACTTGACTTTTGTAGATAGGCCTACATTTATATTTGTTGAAAATTAGTTTTAGTTGAGGTCTTAAATTGAAAACAAGCAATTTTTAAAATGAGAAACCATGACTAGATACATATTTAATCAACAAAATGGTCCAAGGAATTTGGCTACTTAAAAAAATAAATGAAATAAAAATTTTGTACTTGAAGGTACTGTAGTTATTAGTTAAAAAAGCCTTAAAATAATGTTTTGTATTCAAAATATCATTTTAACACTGAGCCTAAACACTTAAGAGTTGACAGTTTACTTGATCAGATTTAAGATACCATGAGTAACCAAAACTGAGTGAATTTTCATGGCAGATTTAAAACTGGATATGACACCATCAAGTTAAAAATACCAGTACCTAGACAAGACACAGTCACTGCAGAACATCAATACTATAGATCACACCAATCACTGAAATCTCTTCAAATCCTTTTTGAAAGTAGGCAGAGAACTTTATACAAAATACTAACCTGTATCACCTCTGTTTTGAAATATAGTCATGGCTTCGAGATTTAATGCACACACCCCCCTCATGAAAGCTTTCTTCATGGAATCTTCAAAGTGCTCTTTTTCATGCTGCATTCTTTGAATCTCAGCTTTTGCATTTTCCAAAGCTCCAGATAACTAAGGGGAATTTTTGAAAAGAAGAGAAAGATTTGAGACATAAGGAAGGGTATTAGTCAAAAAATAGACTACACTGTGAAGTTATTTTATTTTTTTTCTACAAAAGGCAGGCTATGTTTATTTATAGTCACAAGTGTGAGTGAAACACTTTGACTCAGTGTGACTCAAACCACAAGGAAACCATTGTACTTCACTCCATTCTGAGTCCTAGGGTGGCCCAGACTGGCTGGAGTGCTGCCTGGGGCCCATTCAAAGGTTTATAAGTTTTTCAGCAAAGGCAATCTGTGACTCTGTGAGATTGGCCAACTAGTTGTTGAGCATGGTCTCAAAGTCACTGGGAATTATCTTGGGTACTTGGTGACCCAGACTTCTTAAGAAATGGCCCACGATATTGTCAATTGACACCTTTCAAGACAGCACATCCTCTGTATACTGCAATACTGTGCTTAGGGTATCTTGGATGTGAACCGATGCCCCTCCTACTTGCTCCAGATTGCTTGAGAGTCTGAACATCTGGTTGGGGTTCAAACAGGTCTTCATGATCAGGTCGACTCCAATGTCTTCAGTGTCATAATATGCTTTTTTCACTGTCAGAGGTGTGAATATCACCCCCATGGTACTCCTAGGGACACCCATTAAAGTACTGACCTAGGCCTTGCTGCTCATGGAGGCTGGTGCCCACAGTGAGGGGAATGGGGATGGGGACTTCCCTGCCATAGTGCTCATGGATCAGCACAGGGTGCTCTGCCATGTCACAGTCAGGTACCAACCCAGGATGAGCTCATTTGGAGACTTTCTCAATGTAATTCATACACGTTCTTAGCGAATTTCATGTCAACAGTTACCTCATCTTCTGACTCATTGGGAGGTACTGAAAGAAGCTGTTAGTGACTTTCATCGAATGTTGGTCAACAGTTCTCAGCAGGGTCCCAATAACTCGGGCATTGGCCCCATTGCATTGTGGCTCTCCACAATGGAGGCCAAGATGACCTGGCGTGGCTGGACCACATGGCTACGGCAGGGGAAAGGGAAGAGGACTGAGGGGCTGGACCAGAGCCACAGCCAGAGCTGAGCCAGTGCTGGTGCTGAGGCCAGGGTTGGGGCTGGGGCTGGAGTGGTGGCAGGAGTACTTGATGGTACTGTCTGTGTGGCCATCTTGTCACGCTCTGAAGTTATTTTTATCTGAAATACTAAAAACACTTCACCACATACCTCTTCTGCCATGTATCTCAATTTATTTTAAAAGGTGCATTTTACCTCTACTGTCTCTATCAATAAACCGTTTTCATTCCTAACCATAAAATCAAGTTTCAAACAAGGGGAATTTCATGTTGGTCCCACTAAAGGTTGTTGATGTGTTTTAACTATACCAAACAGATATGTCATTTCTTACCATAAAACTTTTGTGTAAACTATTAAGCAGAATACATTAAAAGCCACAGACTCTCATCTCTTCAGAAAAAAAATACCTAAGTGTACTATTAACAGAATTTTTCTTTCATTCTATCTTTTTTTTTTTAAACTAAACATTATAGAATTTAAAGTGCAAAGTGACATTAGGTACTGTCCTGTAGGCCAAATATGAAGGGACTGCATTTCTTTTTTCGCATGTCATTTTGAATTGCAGAAAATTATCTGTACAATGAATCTTATTTTTAACGTTAAGAACTTAGTGCTATAATGATGAAAAAAGGATTTTCTTTCAATATTTGATTTCAAGAGGCCTACTGCATTCTTCACTATGGTTTTTATTTCATTTTGGGTCTCAAATATTTTCCCTTGGAAACAATGTTTATTTTATTAATAAAAGTCAGTGGGAAAATAATTTCAATTTATATGTGATTGCTTTATATCAACTTTATCAGAACATAATTTACTTACATTAACATAAAGATAAACATTTTTGTTTTGGGTCTTTACTTTTGGCTCAATAAAGGCCAACTAAAGAAGCATAAGAAAGCACGCTTTCTTAGAAATGTAAGGGTCTATATGTGATTTCCAAGGGAAGCGTACATGCAAGAGAGCCAACTCAAGTTTGGAGGTCAGAGTTAAGTTAGTCTATAGGTTTGACATACTAGTATTCTCTGCCAGGAAGTACCATTTGAACCTACATGGCATTAAATGGAACTGGAGAAATGGGTTACTCTTCCTAACTATAAACAGTATTTTATCTTTTTAATTTTTATTAAAAGAAATGGAAAGTATGAAAAAAAGTTTACCACAGCAACTCTGGTTTCATAATCATTGGAAATCTGGACACAAACTTCTTCTGCTCTTGCTTGACAAGCTCGTTCTACCACATCTTTCCACTGCTTCTGTACTATGGATCTCCAGCCTTTCCAGACTTTCTTCAGTAAAGTTCTCTGGAAGTACTGGTCAGCTAGTTTACCTTCATAGACCTAAATGAAAGTAATAAACAACCTCAGAAACAGTGACTGGTAAATATATTGGCAGTTATATAAAAAACATAAATGTAACCTTGTGGTAAGCAGTGTATATATGCTATCATCTAATCCTGTGTAATCATATTATTCTCATCCACAGACAGGAGAACAGGCTTAGAGAGGTTAAGTAACCTGCCCAGTTCACACAAGTAGAAAGGGAAAAGCCAGCCTCACCTCATTTCAGAACCTAAGCTCTTATCCTTACATCACTGCTATCTGCCACCAATCAAGTTAGGAGGAAAAAACAAAACAAAACAAAAACAAATGAAAGGAAATGAGTAACTTGCCATCGGAGTTATGAATCTGGAGCACCTCTTAGCTAAAAGCAAAGGATAGAAAGTGGCTGCAAGGCTGAGAGGGTGGGGCCTGTGGCTTCGGGTGCCACTGCTTCCTCTTCCGGCTGGTGGCCACCACCATAAGGCAGGCTTAATTTAATTCACACACTTTGCCATCAAATATAGTGCCAAACAGATCCAGATAGAAGCATATGCCAGTCTTCTTTTATCAATAACTTAAATTCTTTTGAAGTAGTAGCTCCAATTTCAATTTTCTTAAATTTAAAAAGCTATTAAAAAACTGATGCAGCCTCAAGTATTTCAACTAACATTTAAACATAATATAGTCTCATTATTTCACTTGATAAATAACTTTCAAAATATAGCAAACTCATTTAAATAGCTCTTTTCAATATGATTAGTGTAGAATTAATCTACTGGGATTAATAAAGAAAAAATAATGAAAGCACTAGAAAGTATCCTTTAAAGACAAATCATGTTCCTTGATAGTAGTAGCCTTTTCAGTAAGTATTAATCTCTCAGAAGTAAATGCACAGAAATCACTCCATGGCTCATATGAGCATCAAAACACACACACACACACACCCATCTCCTATACTCCTGAGTCTCTACACTCGGTCTTCTTATGGGATATACATATATTCTCATACTTTTCCACTTCTGATATAGTATTATTCTTAGTTTATATTTACTCTGTTATCCTGCTTCAGCTCTAATTAAAGATGTTCAAGTTTAAATTATAAACAGACTAAAGATAATTTTTAAAAAACTATATAGATTGGTGGGAATGCAAGCTGGTGCAGCCACTCTGGAAAACAGTACGGAGGCTCCTCAAAAAGTTGAGAATAGAGCTACCTTATGACCCAGCAATCGCACTATGGAGTATTTACCCTAAAGATACAAATGTAGTGATCCGAAGGGGCACATGTACCCAAATGTTTATAGCAGCAATGTCCACAATACCCGAATTATGGAAAGAGACTAGAGGTCCATCAACAGATGACTGGATAAAGAAGATGTGGTATACATATACAATGGAACACTATGCAGCCATCAAAAAACCCCTGAAATCTTGCCATTTGCAATGATATGGATAGAACTAGAGGGTATTATGCTAAGCGAAATAAGTCAATCAGAGAAAAACAATGTATCATATGATCTCTCTGATATGAGGAATCTGACGCAGGATGGGGGTTGTTGGGGGAAGGGAGGGGAAAATGAAATAAGATGGGACCAAGGAGGGAGACAAGTCATAAGAGACTCTTAATCTCAGGAAACAAACTGAGGGTTATTGTGGGGGGAAGGGGAGGAGGAATAGGGTGGCTGGGTGATGGACATTGGGGAGGGTATGTGCTATGGTGAGTGCTGTGAATTGTGTAAGAATCACAGACCTGTACCCCTGAAGCAAATAATACATTATTTTATTAATTATTATTTATTAATTTATTATTGTATTAATTATTATTTGTTAATTTATTATATATTATTTGTTAATTTATTATTATTAATTTTAAAAAGCTATATAGATACGGCTCTGATTCTCATCTCACTCTAAGGCAAGTCTACACAATAAACATTCACACAATTTTAGAATATATCGATACAGTACTGCCTCTTTATGAAGAGTATATCTTCAGGCATTTCTGAAGTAGAAACAATATAAGCAGCATATGATATGTTAAAGATTATAAATTCTCCCTCCACATAAACACATCTGACATTAAATTTGCTAAAGGGGTTCCATGACAAGGGCATGTTTAAGCCAGGTATGGTCCTTACTAACTTAAGACAAAGTAGGAAATGACAGATCAACTGGTCTACAAAATATAAGAGGTGTTTTTTTTCCCCAAACTATACTAAAATAAGAGCAACATTAAATTATAAATTCATTTTATTAGGAAACAAATCTTTCTTTAGCTTTAATAATAACTCTAAAATGTAATCCTAAACACTTTTGAATTCAGAAGTCTAATATCTGTCAGTTACAATTTTGTTTTTATACTTACATCCTGTCTGCATTTAACATGGCCAATTCGCCAGTGGAAGAATGTTCTCATCAACTCTATCCTTTCCTTTTGCTTGCCTATAGCATGCGACAAGCTAGAAATCACCTGTAAACAGCAATTAACTCAATTATTATGATGTTACAATAACAGTAATTTGCAAAGTGGTTTTTTCATAGATCAAAAAATGACCAAGAGAATACCTATGCATCATTAGTATATTCACCCAGTTAACCTCATTATTATCTGTAAAAAAACCAAAAAACTTGACCACATGAATGCACTACATATCAATGAATGAAGAGGAACACAAGAGACAAGAAAGAAAAATCTTCATTATGTATATCTTGGCAATCATCAAAAAAAAGTTTATGTATATGAAAATTAATATGGTCACTGACATTTAATTCAAGAAAGACAAGTACACATTTGAATATTTTGCTACATACACACGAAGTCCTTGTTCACTGGACTTGAGGGTAGGGACCACGTTTTAAACATTTTTCTGGTCCCTTAAAATACCTTTGGTATCTTGGATTAGAAGTTGCTAAAGATTTCCTGGATTTAACAAACTCATAACAGCAAATAATAGTTATACTATAATGCACTTCTTCAGCCTTTCCTGTTTTTTTGTTTTTGTTTTTTTAAATCTATAAAGGCTTTTAAATCCTAAAATGATGTTCTCTCTTACAAAGAACTGAGCAGCTGAAACATATTTCTTAAATTGGCCACATTAAAGTAAGATTTTAAAGTAAATTGGGGATATTTACTGAGAGACATTTATTTCGTCTCCTTTAAATAATTTTCAAAAGTGGAAAAGGGTATACATGCTAAAATATAAGTACTATTCCATTTCTTGAGCTCTATAATGGCACAGAGCTATTTATCTTATTCATTTTTGAAGGGGACACATGTACACTCTTTTGTGTGTGATACTTTGAATTAAAAAATACATATTTAAAATATTTTAGGGCGCCTGGATGGCTCAGTCAGTTAAGTGTCTGTCTTCAGTTCAGGTCATGATCTCAGGGTCCTGGGATAAATAAATAAAATCTTTAAAATCAAAATCAAATATTTTAAAACCTTAGGACAGAGTTTTGAGGGCAATAGAGAAAATAACTGGTTAGAATCCATTGTTTCAAAAAAAGTAAACTGCATAAAATGTTTGATTTTACATAATACCCTGAACACCAAAATAAATATATATTTAAAAAAATATATAATCTTTATCTAGTTCATCGAAACAGTGAATGCTAGTATCAGCAGACAAGTAGCTGAGGTGTTGCCTCTGAAAACCACCATGGGGGGGAAGGGGTGGGGGAAGCAGTGGATATACTGCCCTTCTGCTTTGTTGATGGTGCTGTTGGGAGGCACAAAATTAGCAAAGACCTGAACCTTAATCTTTCATTCTTAAGAGGCTAAAAGAAAGTGAAATAAAAAGTATTCTCTGTGTGGGCGCCTGGGTGACTCAGTCTGTTAAACATCTGATCCTTGATTTCAGCTCACGTCATGATCTCAGGATGGTGACATCGAGCCCGCTACTGGGCTCCTCGCTGGGCATGGAACCTGCTTGAGATTCTCTCTCTCCCTCTCCCTCTGCCCCTCCCACCCCCTGGGCGCTTGCACTCTCAAAAAAAAAAGTGCTCTCTGTGTCTATAATAAAAGGAAAAAAAACTTCGTCAATGAATAAAGACGTATCATGAATAAAATGTCAGATACTTAAAATGGTCCCTAAAAATATGGTTTAACATGGGGGTGATGTTGGTTCTGTGATGTTCTCTTAAGAACAGTTAGGAAAAAAAAGACTGGGGAAAACAATTAGTATGCCAATATTTAGCATACATTTTTAAAACTTTGAGCACACTGACATTGATGACAAAGGTTAAATGACATGACCCTGGCATGTTTAATAGGATGAATGTATCTTATTTCTATGCATCTGTTTACCCCCCCCCCAGTTTCTGAAACAATCTTCCCTTTGTATCTTGTATGACCTAAATAATAAGTTCCTGGCATTTATTACCTAGAAAGGTCTTTATTGCATCTCGCTTTTTTTTTTAAAGATTTTATTTATTTATTTGACAGAGAGAGAGAGATCACAAGTAGGCAGAGAGGCAGGCAGAGAGAGAGGAGGAAGCAGGCTCCCTGCTGAGCAGAAAGCCTGATGCGGGGCTCCATCCCAGAACCCTGAGATCATGACCTGAGCTGAAGGCAGAGGCTTTAACCCACTGAGCCACCCAGGCGCCCCTGTATCTCACTTAAAAAAATTTAAAAGTGAAGACCTCATCTTTTCTCCCAATGGAAACTTCATAGGCTTTTTGCAGCTCCTTCAGGCTGTTGATCTGGTTGCACAGCTGTTTTAAGTGTGCTGCATGTTTTTCTTTCTCTTTTTTCATTTCCATTCGGTGCCAGTCAATAAAATTAAGTCTCCATTTGCTTAGTTCAGATATGATGTTTGTCTGAAAAATAAATACACCAGCACTTAAGCAGTTTGTTTAACACTGCTTCTTAAAATTACACTGAAATTAAGAAACATTAAAAATAATCAGAACAAGCAATCAACATAAGAGCTATTTATAAAAACCACTAATGAAAATGTTTGCAAGTTCAACAGTCACGGCTCTTCTCAGTTCACATTTGCCATACCAGGGAAATGAAGTTTTTTCCTCTTTTAAGTTATTTTGTATGAAACCTTGTCGTTCTTTAAAAAAAAATTTCAGGTCTCCTTCACTAATAAACAGATACTTTGTTTATTCAAGGACTTTAATGTCCGTACTAAAATGGCTCAGGGAAAGCAGAAGTGCAGAGGTATGCCCTAGGCTCAGCCATAGGACTGGGAAGTTATTTAGACAGAGGTAGATACTGGAAACCATGGGGGCTGATGCTTTCTTCCCCCGAATCATTATCACAGAGGACCTCTTACCACAAATTGCTAAATCTGATCCCTTTTTCACCCTACTGACTGGGATGAATAAAAATACCAAATAATCACGTTATCAAAGAAACTAAGTAACAATATGATTAACTGAACATAGAACAAATTAAATGACTGGCAGTGGCTACTCCACTCAATTCGCACCATTATTAGAAGGATGAAACCTGTTCCAAGGGGGGGAAATGGTAACAACTATACTAAAAGATTATTTCTAAAATTTATAGGTTCAAGTAATAGAGAAATATAAATGCCATAGAACTCTTATGACCGTTAATTTCACTGTGAAGCGAAATCAGTTTTCTCAAACTATGTTTCAGAAAAACTGCATTTTCTGCAGTATATATTAAATAGCAAAAAAAAAAGCCATTTCTGCAATACTTTGTTTTATTTAGAGGCCAATAATATCACTAAAACAGTTTTTATAGTCTTAGCAGTTACACACTGTGGTTGCTCAAAGCAGCTATAAAATGAACACACTTTGCTAAAATTGGATCTTGTGTTTCATGTGAAAGGAGACATTTCCCTTCATCACAGCTATAATATGGTAAGGGTTCACTAGGTGTCTCTGTCACACACAGGCTGAGTCTTTAAAAACATCTAAGAAATTTGGTGGAACCCACAGAGCTGTTCCAGCAACTACTGAAAAGTATGCTATGCAAAGTATGGGTCCTGAACTCGCAGAATCACCTGGGAGCTTGTCAGAAATGCATCCTCTAGGGGGCCTGGTCAAGACCAGGTGAACGACAAGCTGAGCTTAATAGGATTCCTAGATGACCTACACGGACATTAAAGACTGAGAAGTACAGATTTAAAACACTGGACTGATCTCAGGAAACTAAAGACTCTTTTCACAAAATCTTGTGATTCAAAGAAAACAGTAAATAGTGGGATCACGAGCAGAACTGTTACCCTACATATTAAACAACTGTAACTGAACACGTGTTAATACCTTAAGCCCTGAACTCCAAAGATCCAGTACATTTTCCATCTTCTGAAGGTTTTCATCCGAAATAAGAAAATCGCTCACAACAATTTCATGGGCATCTGCCTGACTAGAAATAGATGCTGGTGAGGAAGAGTCACCTAAGAGGTTAGAACTGAAGAAATCCATGACTGGGTGTGAGGGCTTCCTCGGTGACGACACTGGTGATGACCCTGGAGAGGAGGGAAAGGAATCGTGGTCAGGGTGGAAGATAGATAACCCAAATGTAGGGAGTTCTAATGGAGGGTGAGAGGTCAGTTACCCATGGAGGCGGAGCAAAATACAGAAAAATGACCTTTCAGTGTACTTATTCTTAAACTGAGCTTAGGCTGAAATTAATACTGTAATTTCAGTCCTGTCACTAAGTCAGGACCAATGAGCGTTAGATGCCTCCTACCCTCCCTCCCCCAAAATGACCTCTGTCCCTATCAAGGATGCTTCATATATCCTGGTCCAATGTGAACTGAAGGTATTGTCATCTGCATCATCATATCAACATTTACTAAGTGCTCACTATGTTCCTGTAATAAAAGTGTTGTAAAGATGAGCTCTCCTAATACATGTTGCTCTAAGAGACAGGCATTATTATCTCCACTTTACTGATGAGGAAACGGGTTCAGAAAGGGTTAAGCAACTAACCAAGGTTCCAGTGGTTGTATATAGGTCATTATTTATATAAAACACTGGTATGGGTTTTAACACCACTAAAATTCAACTCTCTAAGTAGAGACTAGTACTTTAGATTTATCAGATAATCAGTTGTAAGGCACACTGTTGGCCTTCAACATACAGGTGAGAATATATACATCTATATATGTATACCCATATATATATAATTCCCACCCTCTACCCGTATATATGGTGGGAGGGTGGGGGATGGAGGTAGGGGTGAGAGCCAGAGCCAGAAGAACTGGCATCTACTTTTAAAAAGCACAAAATAGAAAAGGTTGCTATTTTATCACACGTGCATGATGGAATTAGAGCCTATTTCTCACATACCTTGCTTTTGTTATGAGGGTCCTAATAACCAAGATTAAAAGCCCTCCCTGTCTTCCTTAATGAGATGAGTTAAACAAAGATAAGGCTACTATAGAACCTGTTACTTAAAAGTCAATCAAGAATTCTTTGTGAAAGGGAGAATCATCCCCTAATATATATTTTTACATAAAAAATTTACCAACAAATGGTTTAGGCTAGTCAACTATGAGATACTACCTACCTATTCTGGAGAATAATCCCAAAGAAAAAAGCAGAGTGACAAAGTACATGAATGTTCTCTTTCACTAGATTTCACCAATAAGATCAGCACTCATGGGAAAAACAAGAGCCTCTGCTTTTTCATTTTTATTTATTTATTTTATTTTTTATTTTTTTAAAGATTTTATTTATTTATTTGACACAGAGAGAGAGATCAGATCACAAGTAGGCAGAGAGGCAGACAGAGAGAGAGGAGGAAGCAGGCTCCTTGCTGAGCGGGGAGCCTGATGCGGGCCTCGATCCCAGGACCCTGAGATCATGACCTGAGCCGAAGGCAGAGGCTTTAACCCACTGAGCCACCCAGGCGCCCTCCTTTTTATTTTTAAACATATATTCACTTTTTAAAAAATAGAATCACATAAATGAAGAACTTGAAATGTCCCCCAGGGATTACACTGCCCAAGCCTTTTATTTACAAGTGAGGAAACTAAAGGGTAAAGATAGGGCGCCGGGGTGGCTCAGTGGGTTAAAGCCTCTGCTTTCGGCTCAGGTCATGATCTCAGGGTCCTGGAATCGAGGCCCGCATCGGGCTCTCTGCTCAGCAGGGAGCCTGCTTCCTCCTCTCCCTCTCTGCCTGCCTCTCTGCCTACTTGTAATCTCTCTCTGTGTGTCAAATAAATAAATAAAATCTTTAAAAAAAAATAAAATAAAATAAAGGGTAAAGATATTTCATATGTGATGGCTTAAATGGCGCCCATACATTATATAACACTGAGTCACAGGGCAAGGAAAGTATTCTGTTTTAATTATTTTAAAACATTCCGTGACAAAGAAAAAACAAAGAAAAAGTTTCAATCTGGTGGTAGTATGCTTTTATAACCTCTTTAACACTTGCTCCTCTCTCCTTTCAACAAAGAAAAAGCAGACTTCAGGCTGAACACAACACGTTCACCAGCGGTGTTCAATCAAAACTTAATAATTGCGTTTTAGTTTCATTTATTTTTACCGCTGTTTTCTATTTATAAACAGGGTATATAAGAGTTTTATGCTATAATCAGCAATGACACAGACGAATTTTCCTTTTAATGAATTTAAGTGAAAAGTGAATATATCTGAAGAAAAAAACACAAAATGATAGAATAAGCGGTATGAAGATAGGACAAAAAACATACACAAATGCCTGAATATTGGGAAATAATGCACTGGTTCACGAAAACATTTAAATTGGTCAAAGTCTCTGAGATCCCAATAATTCTTTTAAAGTATTGCCCTCTGATCTAGCAGTTTTAAGAAAGGATGCCACACACTGTAATAGATTAACTTGTCTTAATTGTACTATTTTGGAATTTTATGAAATTATTTTAAACAGTTATTAGTTAATAAATTAGCAACAGCGACATTTAAAAATCCTGCCAATAAATAATATGCTGAAATCATTCCACTTACTACACAAATATTCACCAAACCACACAATGTCGTATATTAGTAAAAAGAAGCTAAGGAAAAGTCATACCATCTGTCTTTGAATGACTTGAAATATTTAAATCACATCCTTTTCCAACTTCCATCCTTGTTTCTCTTACTACAGGGCTATTTCCTGCTGAAAAGAATATTAAAAAAATTTTTTTAATTAAACCAAACGACTCTTATATCAAACACTTAATCGCACATGCCTAATTTAAGAAGGTGACAATATCTAAGATTTTAGAACAAACAAAATACAACATGTTGGGAAAAGAGGAACACTGAGACAAAGAATAAGAAGAAAAAAATCTGAGACTAGAAAACATCTTACTGTATCATCAGTAAGCTCAACTTTACCCACCAAATAGAGATGAAAGAGAATTCAGCCAACTATAGCATTCAATTTGCACTAAGAGACGAAGTGGATGAATGACACTAGAACTTAGAAGAGGCTGTGATATATTAAAACACCAGATATTTCCAGGAGCCTGATGCTTTTCACTAGTTGTAATCAAACTAAACTGACAGCAGCTCCCCCAGAACAGGGACTACCTGACTTTGAGGCATTGAACCCTCGGTCAATATATGGTGAAAAGAAAATGGGGGAAAACTTCATAAGGATAGCTGTGCTGGAGGCTTAAGTATACTTTGCCAACTTCACACATCCTCAAGCAACAGCAATACTAAGAGGAGAAAATGGGATGATAGATTTATAAATTCTAACCAAGTCTGCGTGTGAATTGGGATATCTAAATTTACTGCATATTGTATGCTTAGATCTCAAACCCTTGTGGAAAAGGCAGAGTATTAACGAATAAATACTATCTTGCATGGTGGAAAAGAACAGGGATCTTGAATCCCAAGTGATGACCTTGAAAGGCTGGAGAGTTGGGGCAAGGAAAGGAATCCCATATTGTGTCACTGGGAACAACCGTACAGTAGTAGAGCAGCCAGAGGAAAAGGAAACAAGGTTTTGGTGACCACCAAAAGGGTAGAGACACAGAGGGCAGATATATGGATTGATTATTTACACATTTTATAAGACAGTATGCAGGACTTTGGGTTTGCACAGTAGGAACCACAGGCTAAGGTACTCAGTGTAATCAAAATATGGTCAAGATCACTTATGCAGAATGAATAAATCTGGGCTCCAGTCTCTTGAAATCAGTTAAAATTTGGGCAGAAAATGTTCAGTGTTAGAATGTTTTAGTGGTAAGTTCTGGCCCTATTTGATGATCCAGTGCAGTAGGCTGAAGACTGAAGAGCGATGAAAACTCCATGTCTACAGAGGAGAGGCACCAAATACCAGGGCTGTAACTTCCCAGTAACCCACGAGCCCGCTGACTCTGAGTAGGCTGTGTCCTGTGCCTTCAAGGAGAGATCCTTGGAATTATGCCTATTGTTGGTACCTGCCCATTGCCAGGCTCATCTTAGGAAGGCTTTCCGTGCCCTTTTAAGGAATATTTACTTAGCGTGAGCTATTTGGGATCTTGTACTTGACTGAATAAGGAATGGAGAGGTGAAAGGAGCTTTATCCTTTTTTCACCTTTCATTCATCTATCAATATACTTCTTGGTATGTATTAACTTTCAATTCAGTCACTAACATAGTCCAAAATGAGTCCACCCTTGTGGTGATAATCCAAACAGTCTTCTATACTCACAGAAATGCTGCTGACAGTCCTAGCCATGGTTCATAAACTTGAAAGGTTCTGAGGGCTACCTGTAGGCCATCTTTAATCTGGGGCCTTGGGCACTTAGTTTCCAAGATAATCCTGGTATATAACCGAATGGAATAAGTAGAGATGCAGTATATTCCACTGAGCAACATACAATGGCTACCGTGTTGCTTTAACACTATTATTTTTCATAAAAGTAATAGTCGAACAAAGTTCATATAAAAATCCAGCTATCATATAAGAACCAAGAGTAACATATTAAAGTGGAAAAAGTTCCCCCAGATGATAGTGATACACAGGACTGAGAAGAATCACTGGAGAAGCATTTTCACAATCCTAAGTCAACAGCATTAACGAGCTCAACATCTTAAATTAAGAGATACCTTTAAAAATATACATAACCTTGATTATGAAGAATATCATCAATTATAGTAGGAACCCTCACATCTGGTACTACTTCTCCCTTAGAATGACTTGGCTGTGGAGCACCTGATTCAACGTTTGGAGTCACAATAGCGTAACGAAGCAGTTCTTCATACTCTTCCTATGAGAAGCCAATGACAAAGAACGTATTATAACAGTCACAGTGGACATTCAGGCAAAGAACAATAAAGCCCAGTTAAAGATGTTCTCTACTTCAGTTCTTGAAATAGTATTCCCATGTTGTAAGGAATGTGTACTTTCTTAAAAACAAAACAAATCCAACAAATAAAACTATCCAGATTTCTTCCAGTGACAGTACCTTAGGACACAGATTCCTTCAGCATGTCAATTTAGCAATGGTGACACAAAGGTTACCTAGAATAGGTGCCTGAAGCCAATCAGTGGCTCCACTGCAGAAGAGCCCTCCCTCAATTGGTAGCTCCTTGCAGGTGGGCAGAGACATGGTTAGCTACTTCTCTGCTTTTCTGACACTTAGTTTGAATATGCTGCTCCCAAAGACTCCACAATAGGACAGTCTAGGGAAGAAAAGGAGTTTTGACTCTGCTTTCCGACAGCCATGATCCAACAACAGCCACTCAACCACAACCATGAGTCTCTTTTCACAGAATGGAGAGTATAAGGGATATATTGGAAGAGAACAAATACTGAAAATAAAAAGAGAACATGAATGCAAACCTGTTCCACTCTAGCTGCGGATACCTTCACAGCACATGAGAAAAGAGTGATAAAAAAAAGAGGTGACAAAGTGTAGACCTTACAGGAATATTCCTCAGGTTTAAAAAAAAATTAGAATTTCTTAACATAGACACTTAGCTATTTCTTTAGCCGAATCAAAAAATGATATCTGTGAAGTAAAAATTATAGTGGAATTTAATCTCTATTCACAAGGGATTGGTCATGATGTAACAAATATTCCTACTAAAAGTCATTTCTAGGAGTCTTATGCACAGACCCAGAGAATATCTTTGGATTATAAAACTGGGGGGAAGGTTTTCAAGAATGTTAAGTGTCATTATTCTTTAGGATTATTTTGTATTCATATTTTCCATAAGAAGTTTAGTTAGGGTACAGAACTATCATCTCACTAGTCATAACTGTTTTATTGTTTGGATTCATCTTCAGTTTGAAGATAACCAGTGCTCAAAACTACTTTGAAGGGTCCTAGTCAACACCTGCTGAAGTGAATTAAGTGAATTCTGTCTATATTATATTTAATAAAACCACTATGATATGGTATAGGTATTCGAAAATTAGCAACCCTTACTTTTTCCCTTTGGTTTTCTATGAGTAAGACTATTTAACTGCCCATGACATCCAAGTTTCCAGCCATGGTTGTATCACAGTTAACGAAATAAGTGTCTTGGTGTTTCCCAAAAGAACAGACGTAACTACACTCAGTCCTGTAGTTGGAACTCCCTTGAATAGTGTGTCAGTAGGCAATATCAATGCATTTCAAACTAGCTTCCAAGAAGGTGTTTCAGGGGACCCACAATGTTTTCTTCAAATTTCATTTTTTAAGCTATTTAGTTCTTTTACAAACAGTAATAAAAGGAGCATGCACTAACAGATATACCATATATGTTAAATTTTAACAGGCCTCCAAAAGTATAAATTCTCAAATTTTTGTGCTGGTTGGAATAAAGCTGCTTCTCCCATTGAGGTACATGTCAAGGTCTTGTCAATGTGTCATGGATTAGAACGGTTGTAGCTCTGCACAAGTTTATTTTTTATTTTGAATTCACACCTGTACACGTATGCTCATGTAACTTGTACAGGTGAACACACAACTGTAACACATGTGGCCACATCAATTTCAAACCACCTGAACTCAAGCACATGTGATGGCGCCAGTCCCTCCTTATGTGAATGATGAGCTAGTTGTGCAGCAGCAAATGACTTCAGACCATGTTACATGCTTTTATCATAATACAAAGAGTTTCAGCACTTATTCCAAGTTTGAGTCTTCTGGGTGTTTCTTCTGTGATTTTTACATTTATTATATAAAGTTTTAAGAAGCAACAGATTTTGTTGGTGATTGAACACCGAATCAAAAATTTTCTATCAATCCTTTTTTATGCTTTGGATCAGTTTATTTGAAGATGAGATATGCTTTTAAAAAGCTACCAATTTTTCATAATGCATGGAGAAACTGAATCACTATGTTGTATACCTGAAACTAACGTAACGCTGTTTACTCAAAAAAACAAAAACAAAAACAAAAAAGCTACCGTTTTCAACTGCTTATGTTAAGAATTAGAATTTTCTTGATATCATGTAGCCCAAATAACATATAGAAGGAAAAAGGTCATTAGGCTCATCAGTCTTCTATTATTCATCCACATCCAATATGCATTCATAAAGGCAGCTTCAGTGTTTTTCCTAACTGACTCTGTGAGAAGTAAATGTCACAAATTTGCATTTATAACATAAATCTATACAATTATATTTCTGCTTTAGCCTTTTCCTATTGGAATTTGAAGTAAAATTGTTTGAAAAGAGGTTTATGCTGGTAGATGTTTGAAAGCTGCAAGTCTTTAGGGTAATTAAATGTAAAGAAGTGACCTGGTTTCAGTTTCAGTCTTGATTTGCATATTTAACATAGATTACTTATAAAAAGTAAATGTTAAGCCGTAGCAAACATAGGTCTTAACACGTCACGGCTAACAGCCGAAGAGAAACAGACACACCAAAGGGAGAATCATTAGAAAGAAAACTCAATCATCAGAATTTGGGGCACCTAGGTGGCTCAGCCGGTTAAGCATCCAAATCTTGGGTTTTGGCGCAGGTCATGATCTCGGGGCTGTGGGATCAAACTCTGCATGGGGCTCCCCCTCAGCGCAGGGTTTTCTTGAGATTCTCTCTCCCTCTCCTGCTGCCCCTCCCTCCACCCTCTCTAAAATAAATAAATAAATCTTTAAAAAGAATCCCCTTCATACTGCCATTGTCAATTCCTTTGTTAGAAATGTACCCTTCATAATAATAAACGTGTCTGAATTTTAAATTTATATTTCCTGATGAAATAAAAGTCAGTATTTCACATAATCCTATCACTGAGGCAGGAAGCTCTTATTAGAGAAAAAGTAATTTAGACTATCTCAGATACATTTAATTTTTATGTTGACAAAAGTAACTATAATTCTTAAAATAGATATAAATATTCTTTTTTTAAATTAAATTTATTTATTTGTCAGAGAAAGAGAGTGCTCACATTAAGTAGTGGGAGCAGCAGGCAGAGGGAGAAGCAGGCTCCCTGCTGAGCAAGGGGCCCAAGGTGGAACTAAGGTGTCCCATAGATTTAAATATTCTTATCACTTATCACTGAGGCAGAAGCCTCTTAATTAGAGAAAAAGTGATTTAGACTACCACAGATACATTTAATTTTCATGTTGACAAAGATAACAATTCTTTAAATAGATTTAAATATTCTTAAATTTTAAATATTCTTAAATCTTTTTTTTTTAATTTATTTATTCATTTGACACAGAGAGAGAGAGATTACAAGTAGGCAGAGAGGCAGGCAGAGAGAGAGGAGAGAGGAGGAAGCAGGCTCCCCACTGAGCAGAGAGCCCGATGTGGGCCTCGATCCCAGGACCCTGGGATCATGACCTGAGCCGAAGGCAGCGGCTTTAACCCACTGAGCCACCCAGGCGCCCTAAATATTCTTAAATCTTAAATTTAAGATTCTGAACTCTTAAATCACATCAGTTTCCCAGTTATTACAATAAAAGGAAATACCCAAGTAGTTTGATAAATTGAAGCCATACACAAGATAATCTACTGGCTTCTATAAACCTGAGTCAGTCCTAACAAAATATATAAAATTTCAAGTTCAGTAACTCCCTGCCACAGAGAAGGATAACAATCCAGCAGCATCCATTTTCCCTTTTTGCCTGTAAGTTACTAAAACCTCAGGGTCTGACCAGAGCAAATGGCCACCCAGCAACATTTCTCAACTTCCCTTTCAGCAGTTATGGCCAAGAGACTGGTCTATAGGGTCTGGGTAGAAATGATGTGTACAACTTCAGGTCATGTCCTTAGGAAGCTGCTTGCTTCCAACTCAGCCCTTCTCATGGGTTAGAGGTGGTGGTGAGGTAGCACCCAATGATGCAAACCTCCCCAACAACCACAACCTAGGGCACGGCAGAGCAACATAAGAAAGAGACTGGGTCCTTGGATGACCTCGGGACTCTCTATCAGCTCTGACTTATGAGAGACTATGTATCAGCTCAGGCTTTTAAGCAATTTACTTAAGCAAATCTTATTTGGTTCCAGTTAAAGTGGCCAAAATAACACCCTATTACACTTCCCAAAGAGCCAAAATAAACTTTTGATTTTAGCTGAGAACATATAAAAATGTGACTGTAATAGATCAAATGTCTGTGTCCTCCCCAAATTCATATATTGAAACCTGACTCCCCAGAGCAGAAATATTTCGAGATGGGGACTCTAAAGTAATTAAGGTTACATAAGGTCATAAGAGTGGGGCTGATCTGTCAGGATTAGTGTCCTTCTAAGAAGAGAGGACAGAGAGTTCTCTCTAGGCCCATGCATGTGCACTGAGGAAAGGCCATGTTGAGGACTCAGTGAGAAGGCAGCTGTCTGTAAGCAAAGAAGAGAGCTCACCAGAAATGGACCCTGGCAGACCTAGCTTTGGTACATCCAGCATTCAGAACTACGAGAAAATAAATTTGTTTTAGCCAACCTGTCTATGGTATTTTGTTATGACAGCCCAAGCAAACTAATACAGTGGCTATCCTGTATTTGTATTTTGAGGTCAATTAACTTTTTATTTTTTTAGTAAATGTATTATTTTTTATTAAAGTATATCAATACCTAGAAACTATAAAGGGTACTTGAGGTTAATATTTTTTTAATGTTTTCTAACTTCGTGCTTTATTATAGGTTTGTGATTACATATAATTTGAGTTGAAAACCCAGGAAGTATTTAAATTTTTGGAAAACTGAAGAAACATTTTTCTTAGTTTCTTTTGGACAAAATTTAGACCATTATACTAACTCAAAAACAAAGATTTCAAGGAGAATGGAATATGGTATTTAAAATTGTTATTGCAGTTTTACTTTTGCATCCCTTCTTCCCCTTTGAACGTGATTGAAATGTATAAGGTCAATTAACTTTTTAATTGGGGGCAATTATCACTAGATTTAGCCAATTCAGCTTTGTTCAATCAGAGTATTTTACTACAACTTCCTGCCTGATATATCAGTTCTACGTATGTATGTTAACTTATCTTAGGTAAGATTAAAATATCAGCTATTTAAACAACTATTTTTGTTTCATATATGTAGATATGGGCCAAATGGGCTATTTTTAATTTAAGGATCAAAATAAATCAATATTGGGCACTTGGGTGGCTCAGTCGTTAAGGGTCTGTCTTCAGCTCAGGTCATGATCCCAGGGTACTGGGACTAAGTCCCGCACTGGGCTCCCTGCTCAGTGGGAGGCCTGCTTCTCCCTCTCCCACTCCTCTTGTGTTCCCTCTCTCACTGTGTCTCTGTCAAATATAAATAAAATCTTTAAAAAATAAATAAATATTGTCTTTCTACTCTGGAGATTTATTCTTTTGATGTAAAGCTTTGTCTCCTGACAAAGTGACAACCTGAGAACTCACAAGATGTTTACATTTTTTAAAGGTTTACAATGTCTGGGTTTTTTCCCCACCAGCAACAAGCTATTCTCAGTCACTAACTAAGTGTCCTACAATTCAACTCAACTCTGACACTATCCACTGCAGATAGCATCAGATTCCAGAGAGTAAGGGCTCAGTCCCCTAAGACTTCACCTCCCCCAACCTCAGACACCAGTAGCAAGTCCAAATCATTACCTGAGCTTATGACCAACCAGCTACACAGACTGGAAGTTCTAAAGATCCCCCTCCAGGGCGCCTGGGTGGCTCAGTGGGTTAAGCCTCTGCCTTCGCCTCAGGTCATGATCTCAGAGTCCTGGGATCGAGCCCCACATCAGGCTCTCTGCTCAGCAGGGAGCCTGCTTCCCCCTCTCCCTCTGCCTGCCTCTCTGCCTACTTGTGATCTCTCTCTGTCATATAAATAAATAAAATCTAAAAAAAAAAAAAAGAAAGAAAATAAAAGAAAGATTCCCCCTCCCCAGGTTTGTTTAATTTGCTAGAGCAGCTCACAGAACTCAGAAAAACATTTCAGTTACAAGATTACAAGTTTATAATAGGATATAACTCAGAAGAGCCACATGGAAGAGGCACAGGACAAGGTATGGAGAAGAGTGGCAGAGCTTCTATGCTCTCTCCTAGAAAGCCAGTCATCCGGCACCTCCATACATTTATCAAGATGGAAGCTCTTGGAACTCCCTTACCCTGGGTTTTTATGGAGGCTTCATTATATATGCATGACTGAATACATCATTGGCTATTGGTGGCTGAACTCCATCTCCAGCCCCTCTCCCTTCCTCAAGCTCAGGGTGGGTGGGACTAAAAGTTCGAACCCTCTAAACATGTGGTTGGCTCCTCAGCAACCAGCCTCTATCCTTAGGTGGGGTCCAAAAGTCACCTTGCTATCATAACACATTTATCAGTCTCATTATTTAGGAAATTTCAAAGATTTTTGGCATTGCGTGCAAAAAATAGGAATGAAGACCAAAATACATTTCTTATTCTAAATCACAGTATCAAAAGTTTAAGTGAGTTAATCAGTTGTCTCCTGAAGGAAGTTTGGAAAAGTCAGAGATAAAAACTGCAGGAAAACACTGTTACTTTAAAAGACAGCACTAGGTAGAAGTACATCCAAATGGAAGGCAAGGATGAAACATCTACATCACAATTCCAGACCACTTTTACCCTAGTAAAAAGTCACAGGTAGTTTTTCAATAGCTTCCCAATTTCTAAATCTGTAATTTCAATTAAAGGAACACATGTGTTTCATAAAATATCTTCCTAAAACTTTTCTTATATTACAGTGTCAAAAACAACTTACTCTATTGAGGCATAAATATAATGTCCAGCATTTCCCCTTATATCTGATATAACCATAAAACTCAAGATACATCATATCAGGCTCTCACATTTAAAATCTACTTTAGAAATCTGAATCCACATTTCCAATAGTAAAACATTTAGAAATAAAAATAACTTTAAAACAGTTCATGTAAAAACCACACCATTTATCTGTCACTGTCCAGGTCCTGTGTAGCAGAATGTGCTGAACGTTGTAGCAACAGGGATTAGAACCTCCAGTAGAACATGAGGGAATCTAGGTCCCCAGAACTCTGGGTGGTTTGATATTATACTAATTTGCATTAAAATGAAAGCAACATTCAGAAGCGAGAGCTACTATGAGAAAACCTCAAGAAAAAAAAGTTTCTTGAGATTTCCAGCTTCTCTCGTGGTGCTGTTTGAATCTTTTGCATGAAGAGTGTTTGAAGAGTTCATGACTATTTTCTGAAAGGTTCAAACAATGTAAGGTATGTCCCAAAGTCTGTGAAATAATTCTTGACATCTGATGTTATTATAATTTGATATACACTATATACAAAACATAATTATAAATGTAAATGGCACGAGTAAGGGAAAAATGTATTCCTAGTTTTCCCTCATATTGTCCCTTGTTTAAAATAAGTCACGACAAATTTAGACATGTCGTCCTACCTGAAGATCTGAAGAGACAGAACTTCCCCGGTCAGAGTCATTCTGTATAACAGGAAGTGAGCCTTTCTCCTCATCTGATGACATTCTGAACACACACTATAACACAACAGAAAGTCACTTGATATATAAGTAACATGTTTTCTATATGTATACACATCCTATCCTGTAAAAATAATTCTGTGAAATGTTAAAATCACTCAACATATTGAGCACCCATAGACAAAATAACTAGGCAAGAAAAAAAATAGTAAAAGACTCAATCCCCAACATCAGTGAGTTTTTAATACAGTCAAGATGATGCAAATTTATGAAAGGTTAAAAAGAAATGGGAGCTTGTCAGACACATCCACAATGGGGTCTGTTAAGAATAATAGACTGCGGGCGCCTGGGTGGCTCAGTGGGTTAAAGCCTCTGCCTTTGGCTCAGGTTATGATCTCAGTGGGATCGAGGCCCGCGTCGGGCTCTCTGCTCAGCGGGGAGCCTGCTTCCTCCTCTCTCTCTCTCTCTCTCTCTCTCTCTGCCTTCCTCTCTGCCTACTTGTGATCTCTCTCTCTGTGTCAAATAAATAAATAAAATCTTTAAAAAAAAAAAGAATAGACTGCAATCAGTGTCCCCCCCCCTTTTTTAAGAATTTATTTATTTGAGAGGGAGAGTGAGCAAGAGAGAGCACATGAGGTGGGCAGGTGGAGCAGAGGGAGAAGAAGAAGCAAGAAGCAGACACCCTGAAGAGCAGGGAGCTGGATGCAAGGCTCCATCCTGGGACCCTGGGATCATGACCTGAGCTGAAGGCAGACGCTTAACCCACTGAGCCACCCAAGTGCCCCATGATCAGTGTTTTTGAGCACTGTGTGGCAACCTGTGTGCTGCATGTTTTCCTGTAAGATACTGAACCAAGAGAGAATGAACGATTTGTGCAAATGCTTTGCCTGAGAAACTTACCATTTGGGAATATTATTTTAAGGAAAGCAAGACTATACAGAACAACAGATTCCTATATGCCACAGAAAAACTGTTAAAAGTCTTAACCAAAAAAATAAAAACAGGCGCTTTTAGTAAATAAATTATTTAAAGGACAAGTAGTGAGGCAGCTGGGAGGCTCAGTCAGTTGAGCGTCTGACTCTTGATTTTGGCTCAGGTCATGATCTTGGAGTCCTGGGGCTCAGCCCCATGTTGGGCTCCACGCTCAGCATGGAGACTCCTTGGGATTCTCTCTCCCTCTCTTCCTCACTCCCCCTGCTCGCTTGTGTTCTCTCTCTCTCTCTCTAAAACAAATAAATAAATCTTTAAAGAAACATAAAGGACAAGTAGTGACTATTCAAACTATCTGAACACAGTTACACGGAAGACAATGGTGAGGAATGTAAGATGACGAAGTCCTGTCCTATGGACTTTATTATCTGTAGAGACAGCCAGACATACATAAAATATAAGTGACTAACAAAAAAATGCTAGTAAACCCTAAAACAACAGAAGTACAAAGCAGGGAGGAAAGAGTAGCTATTTTTCATGGGGTGGGATCATGAGGGTGAAGAAATGGGAATGGAGACAAAGTAGGTTTTCACGGAGAAGATGAACCGGGTATTGAAACCTGACAGATAAAAGATGCAAGGATGTGCTACGCATTAGAGCAGCAGAAGCAAAGACACAGAGGCATGGGCATGTGTGACAGGAACCTAAGTAGTTTGTAAGGCTACTTTCTAAGGCTAAGCAGAGGGTGTAATGAAAGGCTTGGCTAAGGATGGAACAGGTGAGGTAAAGGGGTAGCCAAAACATGGAAGATCATGATTATGTCAGGTCAAAGAAATGTAGCTTTTATTCGAGAGAGGTTACTGAAATGTTTTAAACATGTGATGACATGATTAGGCTTGTAATGTTGACAGCTTCCAGATTTCTGGCTTTGTAATCAGACAGATAATAGAGCCACTCTCCAAGGCAAGAAATGTAGGAAGGTAAGCAGGTTGGGGGGTGGAGGACAATGGATTCAGTATCAGATGAGTTGGGTGTGAGGCATCTGAGGCACTGAAGTGAAACTGCAGATATGCAGGATATGGCCACAACCATTACACTATGCACCAAAGACGGCCATTCACGACGGCTACAATGTGAATGATGCTTTCTGGAGTTAAGCAGTGAGGGAGCTCTGCCCTGGAGGTACAGGCTAAAGTTTGAGGAATCATCAGCATAATGGGAAATACTGAAAATGCGAGAGGATAAGATCACATATGAAAAAGAGTGTTAGAAAGAGTTCTTATTCTGATGTCCATACGCCCAAATTATATGCGTTATTTTTAGTATACTGCACATGTGTATTTTTCTAGTAAAAGGATCCTCAGCTTTTTTTTTTTTTTAACATTTTATTCATTTGTCAGAGAGAGAGATAGAGAGAGAAAGCCACAGCAGGAGGAGCAGTAGGCAGACGGAGAAGCAGGCTTCCCACTGAGCAAGGAGCCTGATGTGGCACTTGATCCCAGGACCCTGGGATCATGACCTGAGCTGAAGGTAGCCGCTTAACTGACTGAACCACTTCAGGTTTCCCAAGGATCCATAGCTTCTAATATGTGTTCAGAGAGGATCATAATCCTAATAAAGTTAAAGGCCTACTACTGTAGTGAGAAGAGATTAAAAACTAGAAACACTAACATTTAAAGGGGAAGAGAAGAGCCAGCAAATACAGAAAAGGAAGTCAGAATGGTAGAAAAGCATCATAAAAACTTGGGGAAGGGAGTGCTTAGAGTCAGATGCCAAAAAAGATGAAAACTGGGGTCTCCTGAATATGGTAGTAAAGAAGCTGCAGACATTTACCTAAACTATTTCAGTGGAAGATGAAACAGGTCTCAATCACAGTGGCCTGAAAAATAAACGAGATAAAGAAATTGAAATAGAAAACTCAGACACAGGGAAAAGTACAATATTAGAATGGAAACATAGGTTGAGATTTGTTTATGGAAACTTAGCTTTATTCAATGAGTATTACTGTGTACATACCTGGTAAGTAAACTAAATCGCAGCATGGCTGTCTTTAGTTAAGCCAATTAGGGAGGATAAAATAAGCACACACATGCCCAGCAAGGAAGGGCTGTTTCAGGGACGTCAAATCCACCACCCTGGTAACCTGTTCATTCTTATTTTCATTCACTTCTTTCGGGATGTATTTGCATGCCCAATAGATAGTAGGAGTGGGGTGGGCTGGTGCTGAGTATTCAATAAACATTTAAGCTGAAAAGTTGGGTCAGACTTCATAAAGAGTCTCTGAATAGACACTGCAGCCATAAAACAACTACTGTATTTTTGGAAAATACGCCATTAAGTCTTCAATCTGCCCTGCTGTGATGCCAGCAAGATACGACAGTTTCTTTGAAACTCTACAACCGCAGCATTTTCTTACTGTTTCTAGGTTCAGAAAGGAGAGAAATGGAAGCTTGCTTTAATGGGCGACGGATGTGAATCAGTTCACTAAACTTCCAGTATTTTCTAACCCAAGACACCAGAAACCACGAGATAAGAAGTTCTGGGTACTTCTCGATTGCCAGAGAAATCAAATTACGTCTTGGTAAATACCTGGCTGCTAAGTAAAGAGGGGTCTGGGAATGCAAATGTAACCCCAAGAGACAGAGGAAGAGTGAATTAACGTGCAGGCTGGCAGGAGGGTGACGTCCCTGCGCTCTTCACCCACCTCAGCTGCAGGAAAGAGAGGGGACGCACCAACCCCGCCCCACGTAAGAACTAGAAGCAGAGGAGGACAGCAGGTGTGAGTAAGCGAAGGGCTGGAAGTTCTCTTCGATCACCTTCTTGCCCACCGTTGTTTGAATCAAACTCTTAAAAAACCGTTAGCCATGGTTACTTTTCCCCTTTTGTTTTAAATGACCGGAACCTATGGCGACAGTAACCGCTATACTTCAAGTACCCCTCACTCCTGCCCTCTCTTCCCAGACGCCTCGGAGGGAAAACGTCTGCACCTTGTCCGCCCGCAAAAGAGCACACAGCCCACGTCTTGGAGAAGACGCCCCCGGCTCTGTACTGAGTCCCGGGAGCGGCTCTGTACTGAGTCCCGGGAGCGGAAACCCGAGCCGAGGCACTTTCAACCCCACTCCACTGCCTCCGCCGGGGGCGCGGGACCCGCCGGGGCGCCGCTACCCACCGTCGCGGCTCTCCACAAACCCGGACCCCTACCTCGCCGTCTCCTCGCCGCGTCGCCGCCGAAACAACAGCGGTACAGCGGCTCCCTTGGCAGCGACCTGACAGTTTCAAACTGCGGAGAGGAGTAAAGGACGGCCCTGTGCATTGGCCCCGAGCTTCAGCAACCTGGAATTTGATTGGTCTCAGGCTCGGGGGCGGGGCTCTGGACCGCTGCGGGGAGACGCCGGAATTAGGTTACTTAGGGAGAGCCCCGCCCTCGACGTAGACTGGTAATGAGGGGGCGGGGCCTTATGGAGCCCCGCCCAGTTTCTGGAAGCTAAGTACTGAGCGTGCTCAGTTCCCCACTGCGGCTGCGGACTGAGGCGGCTCTGAGACCAGATTTGGTTAGAGGATGCCAAGCTGGGCAGAAGTAAGCCAGGGCGGTATGTTGTCATCTTTCCATAGTACCCGAAGCCCGTGTGTGTGGTCCTCGTGCATAAGAATTATCTGCGTCCATAATCCCCTGCAACAGAATCACTTGGAGGTGCTTTTTAAAAGTACAGGTTCCTGACACCCACCTCTCTCTCTGCTTGATTCCTTGGCGTCTTAGAGCCAGGGAATCTGAATTTTTATTTTTATTTTTGTTTTTTTTTTAAGATTTTATTTATTTATTTGACACAGAGAGAGAGATTACAAGTAGGCAGAGAGGCAGGCAGAGAGACAGGGAGAGGAGGAAGCAGGCTCCCGGGTGAGCAGAGAGCCCGATGCGGGCCTCGATCCCAGGACGCTGAGATCATGATCTGAGCCACCCAGGCGCCCGGGAGTCTGAATTTTTAAAAAAGGCCACCAGCGATTTTGATGGAGGGGTCAGCAGACCACGATTTAAGAAACTGCTGGACTAGGTTTTTATTAATGACCTCAAAGTTGTCAAAGTGCAAGTCAGGCCCTTCTGGCGAAGTGATTATGAACCTTAGAATAATCAGGTCATAATTATAGCCTGGTTCTATTGCCTATTCACTGTCACCTTGGGTAATGCTACCCACAGAATAGGGCTGTAGGGAGATTAAATGAGTTAATATATTTAAAATATATATCACACAGTATCAAGAATACTAGTCTTTCAGTTTATATTGGCAACAGATGTGGTTAAAGGTACCTTAGGATCCAGGTTGCAAAGGGAGCACCCCAATCTGGAATCTCAGGAATGAGATCTGGGTTAGTTTTCAGGCTCCCTTTGTTACCTGGAAGATGTGTCTGGATTTTTTTATTTGTTTGTTTGTTTCCGTAGATAGAAATGGCAAAACGTGGGTCTCATCTTCCTACCTGTTGGCAGAGCCAGACTTCTACTTGTACAAACAATGAGGAAGAGCCAGCAGTTTCTCTGGCACAAGCTATGCTTGTGTTTCTCCCCCCAGTCCTTTCTTTCCCATGGTTATTATAAACAGAACACATTCCTACTAATGAGTATGAATTCATAACTGGTTGAGATTGGTGTTTTTGAATTGAATTGCCACCTGGTGACTGCATACACTGTGATCATTACTGATGCACTTATCCTTTTGCTCTCCTGCCACTTGGCTCCATGTTGCTCTTCTTTGTCTTCTCTCTTTTAGGGGGTAGATTTTCATAGAAAACCACTGGGTAAGACATTCTTCTGTGAAACTGCAGTGAGAGACCAAACCTAATCTGGATGATATGAACTTAAAACAGATTCTTTTCCCAAGCTTCCTAGAGAAGGGAGAGGGGGAGAGTTGGAGAGAGAGAATCAAGCACCCACAAACTCATAGTAATTAAATTGCCAGCTTGAATCCTCCGTAATTATTCATTCAAGAAATATTTATTTAACATTCATCGTATGCAAAACATTTTGTTGGTGCTAGGAATAGCATGGCGAACAAAATAGATACAGCCTGCCCTTGTGGAACTGGGAAAAAGCACACATCAAAGAGCAACAAAAAACCCACACATGTGAATAAAAAATTATGAATTATGTTTGAAGAGAGGGGAAATTAGGAAAAGCCTGTCTGAGAAGGTACATTTAAGGTGAGACCTGAGGATGAATGGGTAAAGAACTTATTTTATCTAATAAACACACATGTGTTACTGTGTTCTGGGCACTCGTTAACTCATTTAATTCTCAGATTATCTCTATGATATAGATGTTATATCCATCCTCGTTTTACAGATATGAAAATTGAAGCACAGAGAATTTAGGTAACTTGCCTAGGATCACACAGCCAATAAGAACAGAACTGGTGTTCAAATCGAGGTAGTCCAGACCCCAAAGTCCATGTTTTTATCACGCAGTTTGTTCTGCTGAGAACAACCTGGCAGTTATGGATTGAATGGTGTCCTCCAAAAAAGATATTCGAGTCCTGACCCCTAGTATTTATGAATATGAACTTACTTGGAAACAGGGTCTCTTCAAATGTAATCAAGTTAAAACGAGGTTGTCTGGATTGGGGTAGGGTCTATCCAGTAACTAGTGTCCTTATAGGAGAAAGAGATGCAGGGAAGAAGATGGAGGTGTTACTGAGAGTCAGATGGAAAAGAAAACTTCAATTCTATTTTATTTTATTTTTTAAAAAGATTTTATTTATTTATTTGAAAGAGAGAGAGAGAGAACACAAGCAGGGGGAGCAGCAGAGGCAGAGGAGAAGCAGGCTCCCCGCTGAGCAGGGGATCATGACCTGAGATGAAGGCAGACACTTAACCAACTGAACCATCCAAGTGCTCAAGAAAAGTTCAATTTTAAATATGCTGTCTGAAATGCCTAGAGATATCCAAGTGCACTGTCCATTAGGCCATTTGACATACATGTCTAGAGGTCAGAAGAGATCAGGACTCAGATAAATATATTGTGGAGGCTTTGCATATAGATCTGTGGAGGACTCCAAAATGGCTCCACTTCTTCATCTCTCCCATATCAATGTCCTTTACCATGCCCTCTCATTAATGGCCAATGGGATGTTAACAATGGGATGTTAAAATTGAGGCATTGATGGCACTTGTGTGATTGGCTTGGCTTACCTTTGCCCTCTTTTATGATCATGGGAACATGCCTAGACTAGGCAGTTGTAAGATGAAAGACAAGTGTATTAGAATTGATGGGCCTGGTCATCTAGGGGAAGACTTCCAAGATCAGTCTACAGCCAGCAGACACCCAGGCAGTATGTAAGTGCAGTCAAAGATGGCAGGACCACCAGGCCAATCTGCAAAGTGTTGAGCTCAGTGAACTGAGCTATTGACTATTGAAAGGTACTGTAATTTGGGTGGTATGTTAGGTAGATTTACTCTGTAAGAGATAACTGATAAGATGCAATTTAAAGCTAAGGACCTAGATGAGAGAGCCTTGGGGAGTGGGCAGGGAGTGGAGAGAGTAAGGTGAGTAGAGAAGAGGGTTCAGAATGAACCCCTGGAGTCAGGTAATGTTTAGGGATTGATATCAGTGGAGAAGCAACAAAGGAAACCAAGAACGAGGGGCCAGAGAAGTGGGAGGAGAGCCTAGAGAGGCTTCATTAAAATGCCAGTGAAGTGACTGATGAGTTTGACAACATGGAGGCCTTTCCATGGGCCCTAAATCCTGAACCTCTGCTCTAATAATCTTTCATCTTTTAATCACCACTGTTTTAGATTCCGCCATTGTTGAATTTGATTTGCATTGTTTCTATAGTTGCATGTCTTCGTATCTTCTTTCTACAATTCACCCTTCACAATACTGAAAATTTATCTTCTTAAAAAAAAACATTGCATTGTATGACTTCTTCCTCTAAAACCTTCCATGGTGTTACATGGCTTGCAAAGCCCTCCTAAAGTTGGAAGATCTAGGCTGGAGTCTTTAAACTGTCCATGTACAAGGTGTAGAACTTTAGGGAAACGTTGTATCTTTTATGAGCCTAAGCCTTGTTTTTTTTTAAGTTGAGAAAATAGTAGAACCTAGCAAAACTAAATCTGAACCTGAACCTGAACCTGAACCTGAATCAATGTATCTATCTATGAAAATTATTCCCTCCTGAAGCTGGGGAGATGTCTGCCTAGTTAGATTACATGTCCCAGTCTACTTTGTAGTTAAGTGAGGCAATAGAATATGTATGGAAGTGAAATGTTCACTCCCTGAACTGGGTTTTAAGACTTTAGGTATTTTTTTTCTGAGCCTTCTGCTTCCCCACTGTGTTGAATGATCGTGTGGAATAGAACTTTGCAATTCTGTAATATTAAAAAAACATGTTTTTTCCATTTAAGTCACTGTATTTTGGGGTCAATCTGTTATAGCCATCACTCTAATATCACTTCTAGCTGTGTATAGATGGATATATGACATTGTTGAGAGGTAACGTATGTGAAAGTATTTTGAAATTTTTTTAAAGTGAGGCAAAATCACATAGGGTTTAGATTCATAGGATTTGGTGTCTAACCTTTTCCAAGAAGTCAACAGGAAGCATATATGACTCTCGGTACCTGTTGGGAATACTTAGTATTCATGGTGGCAGGAGTTGAAACCCATGTCATTTTTGCTAGACCTGGGTTAGGAGACTGATTTGAAACTTGTTTCTTTTTCAGGGCATCCCTGACTCATCTAAAAGGGTTTTTGTCTCCTTACCCTATGATTGGTTTAGCTGGGACTTTAAGGGAACATTCTTCAACCTGGGAATCTTTAACACTGATGACTTGTCCTAGGGTAGCAACTGTAATTTATCACTGTGATTTTATGGAGGAAAATAAATTAGATCTCGAGAGTAATAGATTTACTTGAGTTGCAAATCTGGAGAGAGAAAGAGAAAGGCAAGTCCAGAGGAAGGGAAAGAAATAGGGGAGGAGAAGGGGAAATTTCAGAGTCAGAGACCTTGCCAGGTTCTCTATCTAGAAAGAGGCTGCCATAATCTTCCTTATTTTTCCACCAGACTGCCAGACTCACAGATTTTCTTCCCTTCTTTTTCATCCCAGCTACTCCTCAGTTCAAATGTACTTGCCTTTGCCACAGGCCCTAAGGCTGGACTTTGTTTCTGCTGGTCACAGGCGGCTGACATAATAATTTAATCTATACAGAGAAAGGAACCAGACTCCAGAGTGCTCCTCTCCCTGGCCTTCTGGAAACAATGGTTTTTTGTTTTGTTTTGTTTTTGTTTTTTTCCAATCAGAAAAATTACTTGAAGGTGAAATTTGAGTCCATCAGGAAGGTGTACAATTGTTTTGGGGCAATTATTGGTCAATTATTTTGGAGCAAGAGGTTCACAGTCCATGTCCCCACATAGAACTTCTTTGGCTGAACCACACAATCTACACAGAATCATCCACACACTGAGAGCCAAAGCCATGGATTCATAGAACACATTTAAGTGAGGCAGACCAGAGGGAGAAAGACTGTCCCTTAGCCAAGACACAGGGTGGTGGCGGGCATCGTGGGCACTGAGGTCATATTTGCTGTGGAGTAAGAGCTTGTTCAGGATATTTTGATTCCCTGGATTCCACAGTTACATTTTCTTAGCCAGCACTCCCTGGCCCTTTTATTGCAGAAGCGAGTTCATTTCTTAGCTTCCTCATCAGCCTTCTGTTCTTCCTAATTGTAAGGACTGATCCTGGACCCCCTCCATTTGCATCCTCTTGCCATGTAAAATCTTCCCTACCCTTAGCATTTCTTTCTCTGGGATAAAACCATCTAGGCTGCGAGAGGCAGGATTAATTAGTTTTTCAGAGAACGAGATTACGGAGTCCCACTGATGTTTTGAGTACTACACAGATGCTGTATTCTTGGGTCTTTAGGGCTTCTGAGATGGGTTTGCAGATCGGGGTAATTCAGCCCAGTGATAAGAATCTATGCCATTGGAGTTTAGGAATGCACATGTAAAACCTACCAGAAGCCACCCCACTTATCAGCAGATTTCATATGATTGTTTGGTAAAAGCTCTGCAGGTCTTCACAGGTCACCTCTCTCAGTTTTCTGGGACTGAACCTCGGAGTTCAGGGCTTACAGCTGCAGAAGCCCAGGAGGTAGGAGCTGGGAGGTGTGGGGGACCCAGGAAGGAACAGCAGTGCATGGGCTCCTGCTTTTGCCAAACTCACAGGATCTCTCATAAAGAAGTTTGTAGTCAGAACTTGAATCTGCATTTTTATTAAGGAAAGAGGCAGGAAGAGAAGAGTGTCATTTCCTAGGACTCCAGCCCCGGGGAAACTAGGAAAATTCTCCCAGGGATGGTCTCCCATTCAGAGTTGAGGAAAGTTTTCTGCCCAGCTGATGCAGTATGCATTGATGTGGCTAGCACAGTCACCAGAGAAGATGGAAGTGGTGAGCTAGCCAAACTCTGTGGAGTTGAGGATGCTCTGTCAGAAATGACAAGGCAAGCTGTGGATGGGGCAGCGCCTTTCATGGCCGCCCTCACGGAGCGCTTGGCTCTCATCCAGCCCTCCTGGGAGCAGGTGTGAAGGCTCATTGTAGAGCACCCCCCACACCTGACCCGGGGCATAAGGGAGCTAGTAAGTCGCCTGCAAGAGTGAAATGTTCAGGTTTTCCTCTTATCTGGTGGCTTTATGAGCACTGTAGAGGATGTTGCTTCAAAGTTCAGTATCCCATAGACCAACGTATTTGCCAGTAGGCTGAACTTTACTTTGATGGTGAATAAGCAGGTTTTGATGAGAGGCAGCCAACAGCCAAATCTGGTGGGGAAGGAAAAGTTCTTAAACTTGTGAAGGAAGACTTTCATTTGAAGGAAATAGTTTTGATTGGAGATGGATCCATAGACGTGGAAGCCTGTCTTCCTGCTGTTGTTTCCTTTGGATTGGGAGGATCAGACAAAAAGTAAGTGATAACACAGAATGGTACACCACTGATTTTGTGGAGCTTTTGGGAGAACTTGAAAAATTATATCAATTTTCATATAATTCATAACAACTTCAAGTTAGTTTTTAAAAGTTTAAAAGATGTTTGTGTAATTTGAGGGATGCCTGTGTGGCTCATTTGGTAGAGAATGTGACTCTTGATCTCAAGGTCATGAGTTCAAGCCCCATGGTGGGTGTGGAGCCTACTTAAAATAAAAATAAAAAGTTATACAGTTTGATACTGTTTTCTTACAATTGCCTATTACAACTTAATATGTAGATTTGGTACTGTTTACCTGTACTTCCAAGTAAACTATGGAAAATTGCTCTTTTTAATTGCAGTCCCAATATTATGATTATTAATTATCTGGAGAGTTTTATAATCTGAATTCTTTGTGTAATCTCCTAGCTATATTTTATTTGAATCCTTTTAAAGGTAGATAGAAATTAAACACCTTCACTCTTGGAAATATAGGTTAAGCAACTTTTAGTGAACATTGGTTTTCCCTTTGGTAGGTAAATAAAAGCTTATCCATGTGTCAGAAAAAAAAAAAGAACTTATGCAATTCTAAATTATGCCCCCTCCCTTTCTTCCTTCCTTCCTTTCCTTTCTTCTTCCCTCTTTTTTCAGTGGAGGGAAGGGAAGAGAAGCTAGATCTAGCATTTGAAAGCAGATTTGGAACGTTGTGGTAGAACTTGTTTCATCTCCTTGGTAGTACCATTTGTATAGATTTTTTTTTGTTTCAGTTTGTGAGGGGTCATGCCAGTCATTCCACCTCCCATCTGTGAACACATTCCAAAGTGCAGTTGTAAATGTATTGTTTGTAAGTTGAAATGCATTTTTTTCTATAGAAAAATGAATATATTGTAACTCTAAGATCGGCTCAGTTATGATTCTATAATGGGGCTGAAACGCTATTTACAAGCAGTAACATAAAGTAGAAAATAATACTAGTGAGTTTGATAAGAAGGAGAAATAACAGGGAACAAACAAAATTTTATTGTGTATTAATCTTGAATGCTGATGAAAAGGACATGGTTATGGGAGTGGGTTGTGTGGCGTACCCAGAGGGGGCTAGTGAAAGCGTATTAAACATGGGGAATTGATAGGGTGATGGCAGGAGATGAGTAGACATACAAGGTTATTGTGAAACCCATCTACGTTTCCCTCTGTAAGGTATCACCTGGGGGTGCCATGCTCCCGGCCCCTTGTGAGCATCTGTGCCTGTCGATCTCACACAAGTTTACAGCCTATGTTCAAATGTTGGTCTCACTTTGTACAGTCTGTGTCTGAGTCTTAATGGGTCTCCCATTTCCAAATCTGTTGGAAGATTGGCGAAAGGAGATTGGGATTCCCAGATCATAGCCTCCGCCATGTTGCTTACTATTTGGGGTCTGTCTTAGGTCTGATATTAATCCCATTATATATCCCTCTCCAATCTGTTGGGTCTTCTGAATCCCTCGCCTGCATCAAAATCACCCAAATGGTTTACTAAAAACACAGGTTGGGCGCCTGGGTGGCTCAGTGGGTTAAAGCCTCTGCTTTCGGCTCAGGTCATGATCTCAGCATCCTGGGATCGAGGCCCACATCGGGCTCTCTGCTCAGCAGGGAGCCTGCTTCCTCCTCTCCCTGCCTCTCTGCCTACTTGTAATCTCTCTCTCTGTGTCAAATAAATAAATAAAATCTTTAAAAAATAAAAATAAAAAAAATAAAAACACAGGTTGCTGGGCTCCACCCTCAGGGTTTCTGATTAAGTACTCTTGGGGTGGAACCCAAGAATTTGCATTTCAAACAAGTCCCCAGGTGATACTGATGCTCTGTTCCTGGGGCCACACTTTGGCCTAGGTCAATCCAGTTCCTCCTCTGGCCTGTGAGCAGCATTCTGTCTGGCTCCAAGCTTCAGCCTTCTCCACCTGGTCCCAATCAGACATCTCTAAGGCTCTGCTTGGGACCTCCCAAGCTTCCTAATGCTCTGGACATTGAAGTCCATTTCTTTCCTAAGTCCTGAAGATGCCTTTCCAGACAGAAGACTATGGAGCCCTGTTCTGACAGCTGTCCACCTTGGACACCTTTGGGGTTCTGGGGCTTGAAAGTCTCCTCTCTTCACCCCAGTTCCCTCTATTTTTTTCAACTGCCTTCAACATATTCACCCCCCTAAAAATCTACTCACTGAAGCTCAGCTTTTTACCTCCTCCTCTAAGTAGCCCCAGGTCCTAATTCATCCTCTTCTTGTGGGTATCCCCATCCTGAAAGCCAGTTTGTGCCACATCCAATAGCTTTTAGCAGTTATCTGTTCCCTGCCTCAAAGCTGTGGGTCGTTGAAGCTGTGAAGTGGCTTTTGGGGAGCCAGTCCCCCAGCTTTGGCTCCCCTGATCTGTAAGTTTGGATTCCTCCCATGTACTATCTCATAACTCAGATGGTGACCGTTCTCCTAGGGAAACATATACTTTGCTATTAGCCGTTACAAAATTCTGCATAAATAAACCATGGGACCAGGACTGCATTGAGAATTGTGATGATTTTTCAGTGTTTTGTTGTTTTAGTTTTTTGTTTTACGTTTTTCAGTTTCAAGCCCATAGCAGCCTTGGAGTAAAGCCAAAGTCTCTATAGTATTTCTTCTGTTTGGTCCCTACCAACCTATATCAAAATAGCCTTCCTCTTGACTGGTTTCTGTGAATCACAGGGGCTGGCTCACATGCAATCACAGAGTATCTTCTCAGGGGCCCAGGAACTAACCCTTCCCCAGGTGACCTGCTGCTGGGGCTTTGAATCGCCCCAGAGACACTGCTGATGCCTTTGCCGAAAGTGCCTTTACCTTCCGCATCCACAAAATGTGACTCTGTGGTCATCTGCCAGACACACTATTGCTGGCCAGTCTGCTATGGCAAAGATGCTAATGCCTCTGCTGCAGAGTCACACCTGTTGTTGGCAAAGTTGTAGGGTTCTGCCCTGTTGATACAGATCCCAATAGTGGCCCTGACTTGTCCACCTGAACTAGTCCACCACAGTTTCACACTCACAGTTCCACAGAGCTGATGTGTATCAGTTCCAGGCCAAGGAGTTTAAGAAGTAGGCCTACCTTCTTTTTCCTTTCTTTCCCCTTCAGTTGGCTCTGAGACCTCAGGGAATGTCAGAATATAGGATGGGAGGAACCAGGACACCTTGGACTCTTCTGTAAGTTAAAAAATACATTTTCTGTACACTTAAAAATGATTAGAGTGAGAAGTTGTTAAGAATGGTTGACCACAACTAAAAAAAATACATTTCTATTATTCTAAGCTACTAAAAATTTGAGGTTTATGTGTATAGTAGCTAATGTTACCCTAATTAATTCTCATCTCCTTAAATTTGTTCTCATTTAGGGCTCCATTTCCCAGAGCCTTGTTTCAGGTCACACACAGAGTATAGTAGAAGCAACACTCAGAATTCCTTTCTTCTTTTCACATTGGCCCTTTGTCCTTGGCTAATCTTTCTGTGCTTGGACTTCCTTAATACTCCTTTGAAGACCTTTCTGGAAATAGACTGTTGTTATTATAGAGTAATGGTTAAGCTCGGAGACCGCAAAGAGAGGTTTTCTGTGTTTGAACCTCACCTTTGCCCCTTTCTAGCTGTGTGACCTTGGGCAAGTTACTTAACCTCTGCATGTGTCACTTGTCTTAAGTACAGAATCATTGGGCAGTAAGACTACTTACCTCTAGAGGTTCTTGTGAGGATTCCATGAGTCAAAAGATGTAGAGTGCACGTACCCGGCTGAAGTACACATCACTGTTACACTATTGATAATACTCACAGCTCCTCTCATCACACATGTGTGAATCTTGGATAAACAATTTAAATTTGAGCTGGGCTTCTTCTTACAAAATAGTTAAAATGTCATATTAATAACAGATGTGTGATTTCCACTCTGAGAGAAAGGGGATATCCTTACATTTTGGGGTGTTCAACTCCAAAAGTACTTGAGTTATGTATCAAGCAATGTGCGAGGCCATTTCCCATATTCTGTTCTTAGTTGTTACAAAATTCTGCATAGTTAAATCATGAGACCAGGAGTACATTCATGATAGTTGGATGATATATGGGGAATTGTGATATAATATTAACCATTATTTCAAATACAATACTGTATTATATGTTTACCTGCAAAGTATAAGAATTATTTTTTAAAATGTTATTTTTTGTCCTTTTGAATTTTTATTAATAAGAAAAAAGCATATGTATAAAACCAAGTCAATTAAGTTATCTTCTGAAGCACCAGAAGAGAATGACTTAAAAAGTGAGATTTTACAGTCTTCCTCGATATAGCTTGATACTATGTAAGCAAGCTCTATCATAAAGCCTTTAAAAATATGTAGATTCTATTAATATGAAAAAAATAAAAGTTTTTTTTTTAAAGTATGAGCTAATAGAATTTTTATTTAAAAAGAACTTTGTGTTGGTTATCATTCAACTTACATGGATCATTATTTTCCGGAGCGGGCAGGTATTTGAAACTATTTTAATGAAAATTTAAAAGTCATTGGTTTATTTTCTGTGACAATTACACTCATCAAATGTATGTAAACACACAATTCTAAGAAAAACATTTGCCAAAACATGTTCTTCTGTAAAATCAAATTTAAATAAGATTGCAAAATACCATGATAACCCTATCTAGACTACGGTTTAAATAACTGGAATTACAATTGAAGATGTTGACAGAAACATACACAGTATAAAAGTATTAAGTTTACCATGAGAATAAATGAGGGGATATATTCCATTTGCTGAATTTCTAAGAATCAAGTCACATAGGTTACCCACATTTCTTTAAAAAGAGCTGTAAAAGTGAATAGATACTAATTCACTCATGGTCAGTGAATATATAATATATATTAATATAATATGAATATGTAATTTAAATTATAAATAACCCTGTCTTATAAATTTATGGAAAATCTATATGGGAGGGTTTTTAATCTTTTTTTTTTTTGAGGCAAAAAGGTTTGATGAAAACTTAATGGAAGTATTGCTATCCAATACTGTCATTTAGAAATTACTTTTCAAGGAAATAAAATTCAATTGTATTGCTCCATAAATATATTTCCCTTTTAATCATAAAATTCTAATCCTAGGTGACTATGAAAACTATAAATTTTCTCTTATACACTTTGCTAATGAAAAAGAATAAGATAAAAATAAAATAAGACTCTTTTTTCAGATTTTATTTATTTATTTGAGAGAGAGAGAGAGAAAACATACGCATAATGGGGGGAGCAGAGACAGAGAATCTCAAGCAGACTCTGCACCAAGGGTGGGTGTCCTGGGGCTTGATGTCACAACCCTGAGATCATGACCTGAGCGGAAACCGAGAGTTGTCCCTTAATTGACTGGGCCACCCAGGTGCCCCAAGATTTGTTTTTTAAGTTAGAGGTTTTAATTTATTATTTATTATTTTGGCATGGATTTTTTTTCTTCCTCCTCAGTTCCCAACTGTTGCCCATCAAATCCCAAATCTTACTCAAGGCCTATCTCAAATACTAGTCCCCGTAAGAAGCCTAGCTTTGCTTCAATTTTTGTTTTTCTGTTTTGATATTAGTTCTTATGATCTGTTCCCACCTCACGCCCTCCGTCTGCTTAACTCACATTGTATTGTGCTGTGTATATGCTGCTAGGTCCTCTGGGGCAGGGATTGTGCCTTCTTCCTTTTTGTGTCACCTGTGGGACCAAGCACAGACCTATGTGCAATGGGCCCTAAATAAACATTTGCCGAATTAAAAAGGCTAAGTACATACAGTTTTCCCAGTCCTCTCTATACAATGATTTGTGTTTGCTGTTGATCCAGACCTCTCTTCACTTATGTAGGCCTGCAAATCCCTTCAGAACAAAGCCCAGCCTGCGGCATGACTCAGCAGTACAGGGTCTGCCTGCATTCCCTGCTCTGGTAACTTCCACAGAATGGAAGGAGGATTCTTTCAGCCACACCAGGGGGCAGTGTGACACACATTGGCATGGCCATCCAGACAGGTAAGTGAGGAAAAACAATGCAGTGATTCAGCAAAGAAAACATTTAGAAAATAATTTACTACAAAAGGGATAAATGAACTTAATTTTCTGTACTTTAATCAGACATCCCAAGACCACCATGGTTTATATCACTGATGCTGACTGTGATTTATTATTTGTGCTGTCAACAGGTAGAGAGAAATAGGTATGCATCTGGGCATTGACAAGTATCAATCTTTGCATTTATATAAAGGAATAGAAGTGATCATATTGAAAGTTAATGTATTATTTTATAAATATGAAAATAGCTATAAAAGGCACAATGATTATTTACAATTCAAATGGTCAGAGCATCTTACTTATCAAATAAGAGATTAATCTGCTTCTCAATATGCAGTATTTTTTGAGTTACAAAATGGTTGAATTTTGGAGCAAGTGAATGATTTGTGCAATTTTTTTCCATGCCTACAAATACCATTATTGCCTCCAAGTTGGGATTCCAGTGGAAGTCCCACTGAATTTGAGATATGATGAAATAAGTCACAATTACTTTATTCTAGGATCAGTACCATATTCTTCTATGAAGTAGCACACTGTGTAATACTTGTCAGGTATCATCACTTCCACACTTCAGTTGATGACTATTTATTGGAACTTTAAGATAGAGGAAGCACTCACTAACAGGGAGCAATCTCTCCTTTAGGGCTTATTGTGGACATTTGTCATTGTGGGCATTTCTGATCACCCAGTTCCCTTTGAACACTTTCGTAATCTTTGCAAACATCCTATTTTATGAGGTCCAATTCCCGAGGTTGAAGCTGCAAGCTGGCTTTCCCAGATTCTCTTGCAGCAAGGGTACAGGTGTGTGGCCTGGATTCCACCAATTAGATGCACTTGCCTATGACTTTGATTAGGAGGTGAGCAATGGGAGGAAGGAGGCATGCAGAATGTGTTATTTGGCAAGTGCAGCAACAAAAGCATTTGGCTCTATAGGAGCATTACTGCCAGAGTTTCTGGCATCCACTCCTGTGCATCATGCACCATGAGCTGGGCCCCATCTGTGCAAATGATGGTGGAGGGGCTGACCAGTGAGAGTGGGTGTGTAGTGGCTCCTGCGGGGTATTGGACACTGTTCCCGGCTGCTCAGTGTCCAGGCCTGGTCTCAAGCCCTCTCGGCTTCTGTGAACTACTCACTAGTTTTTAATTAATTCTTTTTCCTCTTAACCTAGCCAAGGTAGATTTTGTTGTTTGCCACTTAAAACCTTGATAGAAACAAGGAATGAGAAGACCTACATATGTATTTTTTTAGACATAAAATTTGAGATATCTTGTAAAAATTATATCATGTTATGAATCTAGGGAAATTTCTTATGAAAACAGGAAAGGAGGAAGGAAAAGAGTACAATATAATACTTGTAACCTGGACCTGATGAAAGAGCCAATAAATGAGGTAAAGCCAACTGCAACTCAGTAAAAATAAAGTCATTTTAATATTTATATCTATAAGAAGCATGTTTTCTATAAATAAGGGAGAGATCGTTTTAATGTTCAGAACTAGGATTTGAATATCATATTAGGAAACACTTAAATGTGATATCAAAGAGTAATTTAGTAAAGTACCAATCTTTTAGAAAAGCCAAATAAGAAACTGTTTTTTTCTGATTAATACCCCATTTCCCTTCAAGTTATAGACACCCTCTTTATTCTTGGGAACCCTTGAGCGGATGAGAAATAATTGCTGAGAAGGGTGCGGCAGCAGGTCATAACATGACAAAATTTTTTACAACTTATCCCCAAATTTATGAACCAGGAAGCAGACTCTCACCAGATACTGAATTGACCAACACTTTGATCTTAGATGTCCAGCCTCCAGAACTGTGAGAAATAAATGTTTACTACTTAAGTCACCCAGTCCATGGTGTTTTTGTTTTAGTATCACCAATGAATTAAACATTCCCACAGCCCTCACCTCAACAAAACACTGGTCTGATTTTTAAAAAGTGCTATAGATGACTTTTAACTTATTCTGGAAATTCAAATAAGTGGAGCCATAGAGTATGCACCTTCACACTGGCCACTCTCACCCAGGGTAATGTTTGTGAAATACATCCATGTTATTTTTGTTCGTCAGTATAATTTGTTCCTTTTTTTACTGAGTGCCGTTGCATTGTATAAATGTACAATGTTTATTTACCTGTGGGTGGACATTTTGGCTCTTTCCAGTCTGGGATGTTATTAATGTTCATACATGTCTTTTTATGGATATATGTTTTCATTCTGTTGGGTAAATTCCTAAGAATAGAGTTGCTGCTGTGTATTAACTGTTTTTACATATTGTTGGTTTTGATTTGCTAATATTTTATTTAGGGCTTTCATGTCTATATGGGTAAGGCCAAGGAAGTCACCATGACTGTTGTTCAAGAAGGGGAACATTTAGTCCTTTACTGGGAGGTTGAGGCAATACTAACCCTTTGGCTCTTTACCTGTGTGGGAGCCATCATAGCAGCAGTCCCTTCATCTTAAGCAACGGTCAGTGAAACTAGAATACATATAAACTGGATGGAATCATCCATCACCACAGAAAGAAAGGTACAATAAGTGAATAATATGACCATGGCAATGAGGAGTCATGGTGAAATTCATGGAGCCACAAGACTCCATCCTTATAACTAAGTAAACTTGCTCTACACTCCTTCCAATCTGTGCTTTTTGGGGGTCAGTATACATATATTCTTAGGCAACCAAGCTGTAAATCAGTGATCTTCTGATGGAAAGATAGTCAGAAACTCCTGAAAGGAAACTGTAGATTTTTGGGAGGCTACTGATATAATTTAAATGTCAAAAAAACCCACAAAACCCCACACCATCATGAGGCACACTGCTTCATTGTATCACTGTATCCAAAGGTGGGTTCAGAGAAAGTGCGGTCACTCTGAATCCGTGGAGTTAAAGCTATCAACACTGGGTCAAGTGTCCTCTTTCCTCTTTTTTTTTTTTTTTTTTTTTTTAAGATTTTTTTTTTTTTTTTTGGGGNGCAGGGGCAGAGGGAGAGGGAGAAGCAGACTCTCTGCTGAGGAGGGAGCCTGATGCAGGACTTGATCCCAGGACCCTAGGACCATGACATGAGCTGAAGGCAGATGCTTAACTGACTGAGCCACCCAGGCACCCCAAATGTCCTCTTTCTTAAGTGTGAAGTGTCTTGGGAGTGTTACTGCTTTGGAAACTGTCTGATCCCCCAAATGTAAAGATTACTTATTCCATAGCAAATAATTCTCTTTGAAAGTTAAAATTTATAAGAGATTTACTGCAACTTCTCTTTCCTGTATACTTCTTAAATACCTGACTGAATCTTTGGCATGTACCGAAGCAATCAGTAGATTTTTAAGAAAGTAATTAATATTCTGAGATGTCTCATAGCAAAATTAGGAATTATGTAAAGATAATTGAGGTAAAAGACAAAGAACACATTGTTCTCCTGACTCACTTCACTTCCTCCTTGAGAATGAATTTTCATGAGCTGGTTGGACTATTAAGGTAAATTGATATTTTAAATTCTGTGATTATTTGTGTCAGGAGTAGAATACTTGTAGGCTTTTGTTTGCATATTTATATTTATACTGAATATCTATGACCAATTGTGAGTAAAATACCTTCTGTTCTTAAATTGCTATTTAGTGTCATGCTTGCCAAACATCACTTGAATAAATACTTAGTATATGTGAAACACAAGTGCTTTATGACTTGCCTTTAAAATATTTAATTAAGAAATGGAGGAGCACAATATAAATAGCTTCTATGCCTTTGTGAGGAAGGATCTCTTAGAGTAATTTTTCCGAACACCTTCAGGAGCTGCCTTTTTGCTTTTAACCAAGTGAGTGATATTCTTTCAAAATACATTGCTTGATTTCCTGCCATCTTAAGCAGAACAAATAGAATATAATCTACACCTTGTGCAGGTGATAATTATGCATGTCAGTTCACCAAGGGGTGTTGCCCTTGAGGTTTATTAAAGTGCACAAACCTAAGGAGGAGATCAGAAAATGAAGCAGCACAGCAGTTTGGGGCCATATAGTAAATCACGGGGCCATCTATTACATGCTCCCTCTCTCCTCCCATTCCCCTCTCTCATACCCATTGACTTCTAATCTATTCATTTAAACTCAGGAAGATTGAGGGTTGAGACAAGAAGCCAGATAACCTTGGTTATTCCCTCACTAACTTTATTTTATATTTTTTCACATTGTTTTGGTGGGGGGAGGCGAGGGTGACTCTAAATGCTGTCATGCGGGTATCAAGTGCATATATTTATAGGCCTTTTCCTCTCATTTTTGTGCCATAGGTCTTCTAGTTTAATAAAGCTAGCCTAAGAGTGACTGCTGGAGACATGGCACTTTACTGGACCAAGGTCTGTACTCTTTACAAGTTTTCAGTTTTTAAGGTAAATATGTTCTGGGGATTTAACGTACAGCATGATGACTATAGTTACTAATACTATTTTATGTACTTGAAATTTGCTGCAAGAGTAGATCTTAAGTGTTCCCACCACACACACACACACACACACACACACACACACATACACGGTGACTATGTGAGGTGATGGATGTATTAACCACCTTGATGTAATCATTTCATAATCATATATATATGTCAATATATATAATCACAATCTATATATATCTAGTATATATACATATTAAATCATCACATTGTATATCTTAAAAATATACAATTCTTATCTGTCAATTATATTGTTACGGAACTCGGATTGGATCCTGGCCAAAAAAAACAAGCAGCACTCGGAGACCTTGGAGGATCAGAGATTTATTTCACACTAGCGGGCCCAGAAGAGAGTAATCTCTCAAGGTCTGAGCCCAGAGCACAAACAAAGGGGGTATTTTATACACTTGTATTTCCGTACTTGTGCCGCTCTTGTGGCTGCGCTGGTGGGGCTAGGGGAAAGCCTGGGATGGCCCTGGGGCTGGGACTGGGATTCCCCTGCTGGATTGGTTAGCCACCTCAGAACACAGATTTTCCTTATCAATATCTCAGTAAAGCTGGGGGTGGAGGGGTAGGGAGGAGAGTCCTTGTACTAAAGTGTAGGAAAAGCATGATGACCCTCTTAAGACATGGCTCTTTAAAGTATTTTTGTGTTTGTGTCTTTTCTTAACAGCAGGTCCTGGGACACAGATTCAAATAAGAGTGCTCATTAGGCAGGGGGCAGAGCGTGAATGCGGCCCACAACCACCCCCGCGCGCACCTGGCAGACAGTGGAGCGCATGCGCAGTCACCAGGCCCACGTCCGGGTCCACGCGCAGCGCCCGCCTTTCCGCGCCTGGCACCTGCCTGCGTGGTGGGCGTGGGGGCTTAGGCGGCCCCAGAGAGCCCTCAGGTGAAGGAATGCAGTTCCGCGTGGAGTGGAAGTAAGGCGTGGTAAAAGATAAACTGACACATAGTAGACAGTTTAAAATTTAGAGCAGAAATCAACAGGAAACCGCCAGTGCCGAATGAAAAGTAGTCAGGAGCCCTTTGCCACAGACAGGAGCTGAGGAGAGACTTCTAGAGAAAAGGCGGAAACAAGGTAAAGAAATGATTGATAGGCTCTAGCTTAAAGCCTAGTTGGCTGTTTGTGATTGGTTGATTTTGTAACCTTCCTGCATTTACAGACTTAGATTTTGGTTTGCTTAGGAAGTCGGCCACAGCATTGAAGCCGCCTATCGCGTGGCTGCCTTGTTCAATTAATTTAACAGGTTTCTCGCCCCCAAATGGCCATGGGGAGGGAGTAAAATTGTGCCACCCTTAGTGTCCACTGTAGCTGGAGGCCTTCACGTTAGAGTGGCCTCTGTAATTTGTAGACTTGCATCTTGAGAAGAAATTGGCAACCTAAAGAAAGAGGTAAACTGAGGGCAGCTCAAATTACCTGAAATTGAGTTTATTCTGGAACAGCAGAGGAATTGCAATTTGGGAGCACGAATTGTAGCCAGCTATAGGTGAATCCCTTGAGGGTTTGCAGGGATTTGTATTTATGGGCAAGGGTTGCAAAGAAGGGGGAGTCCAGCCAATAAGCTCCTTGGCTTGAAGATAGGGAGAGATACTTTTTTTTTTAAAAGATTTTATTTATTTATTTGTCACGGAGAGAGAGAGAGAGCACAAGCAGGGGAGTGACACACAGAGTGAGAGGGAGAAGCAGGATCTCCACTGAGCACAGAGCCCAGCGCAGGGCTCCATCCCAGGACCCTGAGCCAAAGGCAGGCACTTAACCACTTAACCGACTGAGCCACCTAAATGCTCCCCGATAGAGAGAGATTCCTGATAGATGTTCAGTGAGATCCATGAATCTCATGGGAAATACATTTGAGTCTTTTGTATATCAGGCGTTTATGGGGAAATCAGTCTCTCAGTTCTTCAAGTTTTGTTTTCCCAATGGCACATGCATGAGACTCTCCATTTCGTATCCTCCAGTTCCATCTGAGATTGAAATCCTTTCACAAAATCAAGAGACGGTTCTGAGTTTCCTTTAACTATATACTAGTATCTAGAAACATTGGCCTATAATGTTTCTGGGGGAAAAACTCAACTCTTATTAAGTAGATCCACATTGCCTATCTTTTCTGGTTGACTTCCTGACTAAGTTATCCAGCAAATTGTCTAACTCAGCCCTCTACTTTTATAATAATTTAAGTACTGCCAATTTGAATGTCTTCTGTCTTGAATAGTCAGCTGCGGTGAGATGAGTGAGAGAGAGGTGATTGATTTTCTAGGGTCAGTTTACTCCACTCCCTCAAATCAGACCGTTTTTAAAATTACAGAGTAATGATTCTGAAAAATATTGTGTGAAGCACTACTTATTTATGAAAACTTTACACTGTCTCTGTAAGATGCTCAGCTGTGGGAGCAGTGAGTACAAATAAACAGGGATTCTCTTTGTTGTAGCAGAGAGCTCTTTTTATTGGCTAGCATCTTTTTTGTGTGTGGCTCCATTTCTCCCTAAATCCATTTGACCCTTGAGGTATTTCTCTAATGGGGTCTCACACATCCACCTACCCTTATGGGGTTGGCATATATATTAGTTTTATGTGTCATCTTGACTGAGCCAAGGGATGCCCAGGTTAAACATTACTTCTAAGTGTGTCTGTGAGGTTGTTTCTGGATGAGAATAGCATTTGAAGCCATACATCCAAGCGAAGAAGACTGCCCTCTCCAACATGGGTGGGCCTCATCCAATCCTTTGAGGGCCTGAATGGAATAAAAACCAGAGAAAAGGAGGATTTATTCCTGTTTTGCCTTCTTGCTTGAGCCGGGACATTGGTCTTCTACCTCTGGACTGGGATTTATACTATCAACTCCTGTGGTTCTGGTCTGTGAAATCAGACTGAAACAACATATATGAATCTCTCCATATATATAACGTATATGATATCCTAGTGGTTCTGTTTCTCTGGAGAACATTAACTAAGGCAGCATGTGACCAGGGCTGGGCCAATCTTAGTACACTATTTGGTTGAGCACACATAAGTGGAGACATGATCCAGTCATGGCCAATCTGTGTGTGTGTGTGTGTGTGTGTGTGTGTGTGTGTGACAGAGAGAGAGAGAGAGAGAGAGAGAGAGAGAGAGAGAGTTGTGGGGGAGAGGAAGTGGGAGGGAAAGAGGGAGGGAGGGAAGGAGAGAGATTGATTATGGATGCTGGGAGAATGAAATTCTCTTTCTGCCTCATTTGCTAACCTGATAATAAAAGATTATGCATGACTGTGGTCACTATCTTGACTCCCTTAGATGGAGAGAGATTCTATGCAGAATGCAGCTAAGTAGAGACAAGTAGTGGAGACAAAAAGTCCTGGAGACTCCAGTCCCTAGATCTGGCTGTGATTGAGCTCAATATCAGGCCGTCTGTTTTTCTGGGAGCTAATTCCTTTTCCTCTTCTTTCTCTTCCTCTTCAGTTTAGCTTAACTTAGATTTCTAGCACCTGCAATAAAAAATTTCCGACTAAAACACCTACTCAGAACTGGCAAGAAATTGAAGATGAGAATGAGAAAATGTATCAGGAAAAATTCTGGGGAAATGAGCTTGATGGTTAAAAATCTCCTTAGGGCGCCTGGGTGGCTCAGTGGGTTAAAGCCTCTGCTTTCGGCTCAGGTCATGGTCTCAGGGTCCTGGGATCGAGGCCCACATCGGGCTCCCTGCTCAGCGGGGAGCCTGCTTCCTCCTCTCTCTCTGCCTGCCTCTCTGCCTACTTGTGATCTCTCTCTCTGTCAAATAAATAAATAAAATTAAAAAAAAATCTCCTTAAATGCAATCAAAACTGACTTAATATCAATTAACAAGATGTTTTTTGAAACCAGAATATGCGTGAAATTTTGACAGAAGTTTTCAATGGCTCGTGCATTACAACACCCCTGAGATAAAAAGATAGATAATATGTATGTTTATTTGCAGAAAATTACTCCTGAATATTTTTGTCTCCTGGCATCCAATTCCAATGAGTTTGTGAAAGCTGGTGAGTAAATATATATATTCTCTTATAATTTTTGTTCCTATGTGCATCTTTATTTCCAGGGTTAGTGGATTAGGGTGTGAAGTAACTCCCAAACACAAAAAGCATTTCTTGATGTGCAGTATTTATGCTCTCCAGTAAATCAAATAGTACTTGTGATTCCTTTGAGAATTTGTCAGAAAACCTTGAGATTTCAGTTGATGTCTAGCCTTGGAAACCTTAAAGAGTCATTATAGGATGGTCAGTCTTGTGGTAAATTCCTCTTCTCTCCTAATCACCAAGACCTATTACTGCCACCAAGCAATGATCTCAGCTGTACTTGCCTTACCTTAAAAGCAATCGATAGTTGTACAGCAAAAATGAATAATCTGTAGGGTGCAGTGGGCTGGAGCCTCTTAGTGCAGAAGTTAAGAGTTGTGTATGTTCTGCCATTAACATATCCATGGAAACACCTAGGTTGTAAAAAGCAAGGAGGATCACATGATGATTGAGACAGATCATCTGTTCTCAAACTTTGTTTTCAGGACCCCTTACACTCTTAAAAATTATGGAAAAACTCAAAGAGCTTTTGTTTGTGTGGGTTACATCCATTTGTATTTATAGTACTAGAAGTTAGGTAAGAAAAATCCAAGTATTGGGAAGCTTACAAGCACACGGTACGGGATATGAGTTTCCAGGATCTTAATTTATATAGAAAGATTAGAGTTCGTAATTGGCAGCACTTACTGTGTTCTTTTCCTTAAAGTAACTAGAATGTGAAGTGAAAATGTCCACCAAGACACAAATCGAAATAACCATACTTTGCCACTGTTTTTTCAAGAAAACATGGTGTTCTATCAAAAAAAATGTCTATGAAACACTCAAAAATAGAGAACAAAAAGGGTAGATGAAGGGAGCTAGGTGGGGGATGGTCTAAATGGGTGATGGGTGGGCACTTGTTACCCTAAGCACAAGGTGTTATAAGTAAGTGAAGAGACTCTAAATTCTACTCCTGAAATGAATATTACACTAAATGTTAACTAGTTAGAATTTACATAAAAATCTAAATAAACAACAAAAAAGAAAAAAGAAACTGTCTAGGTCAGCTCACCACTTAAATACTCACACAGGTTGTTTTTCTTAAACCAGCCATTGTGCTTTGTTATGGAGCAGATGTGCTTTATGAGAACTTCTCATTTCATAACAGAGACTATTAAAAAGGAGCCTACTCAATGGTTGAGAACTAACAGCTTTTAGTGTTTTATCAAGGGCATTCTTATGTGAAACTGGCTTTTTTTTCTTAACTGCAAGCACATGGCATTGAAGAATAATACAGTGATTACTAGAACAGTTTGGTGCCCCTGCTTTGATGGGTGCTAAGATGCCAGCAGTCTCCCTCATTGAGTATGAATGTTTGCTGTAGGTTTTTCACATATGGCCTTTATTATGTTGAGGTATGTTCCCTTTAAACCTAATTTGTTGAGGGCTTTTATCAGGAATGGATGTCGTACTTTGTCAAATGCTTTTTCTGTGTGTATTGAAATGATCATATGGTTTCTAACCTTTCCTTATTGATGTGGTGTATCACATAGATTGATTTGCAAACACTGAATTACCCTTGCAAGCCAGGAATAAATTCCTCCTGATCATGGTGAATGATTTTTTTTAAATGTATTGCTGGATTTGGCTTGCTAGTATTTTGTTGAGGATTTTTTGCATCTATCCTCAGAGACATTGTTTTGTAGTTCTCTTTTTTGGTGGTGTTTTTATCTGGTTTTGGTATCAGGATGATACTGGCCTCATGCAATGAATTTGGAAGTTTTCCTTTGAGCAGAGTCTCAAAGGAGACAGGGAGTTAGCCGTGTGGTTATCTGGTAGAGGAGCATTTCAAACCAGGGAACAACTGTGTAAAGATGGGAGTATGCCTGACATGGTAAAACTAGAACAAGGAAGCCAGTAGAGAGGCAGTGGAGGTGTTTAATGGTAAAGTGTGAGATATGTGGTCAGAGGAGGAAGGGAGGGAGCAGATCATGTAGAGAAATGACAACTATTGGAGAAGTTGTAGCAGAAGAGGCTCTTGATTTCTCTTATGCTTTAAAAAGATCCTTTTTCTTGTATTGAGGATAGACTATATAGGACAAAGAAAGAAAATGGAGATTAATTAAGAGACTTGTGCAGGAAGCTGATGAAAGATAATAGTGTTGGGCCAGGTGTGGAACAGGCAAGAAAAGGGAATCAGTAGAACTTGGTTGTATAAGAGAGAAGTCAAAGGTAACTGCAAAATTTTTGATCTGAGTAACTGAAAAGATAGTATGTCTCATATACAAAAATTAACTCAACATGTACCATAGATCCATGTATAAAATTATATAACTTTTAGAAAAAACACAGAAGAAAATCTTCATGACCCTTGGGTGGGTAAAAAGTTCTTAAAAATGACACCAAAAGCATGATTCATAAAATAAAAATTCTATACATTTGACTTCATCAGAAATAAAAAAATTGCTCTGTAAAAGACACCACTCAGAAAATGAAAATAGGGATGCCTGGGTGGCTCAGTTGGTTAAGCATCTGCCTTCAGCTCAGGTCGTGATCCCAGGGTTCTAGGATCAAGTTCTGCATCTGGCTCCCCGCTCAGTGGGGAGGCTGCCTGCTACTCCCTGCTTGTGCGCGCTCTCTCTCTCTCTCTCTGTCAAATAAATAAATAAAATCATTTAAAAAAATGAAAACAAAGTGACAGTACGGGGTAAATTATTTACAAATTACTTATCCCAAAAGGGTATTTATGTATGTGTGTACACACACACATACACATACTCTTTAAACTCAACAGGAAGAAAACAAATAAGTTTGAAAAGAGGAAAAGATTTGAACAGATACTCCCACAAAAAATGGTGAATAAGCACATGGAAAGATGCTTAACATCATTAGCCATCAGGGAAATGCAAATTAAAGCTGCCATGAGATGCTACAGTGTATTATTAGAATGCCTAAAATAAAAAATACAGGCAATAGTAGTGCTAATAAGAATATGAAGAACTGAATCTCATACATTGTTGGGAGGAATGTAAAATGGCATGGCTACTCTGGAAAACAGTTTGGCAGTTTCTTTCATTCATTCTTTTTTTAAAATTTAAATTCAACTAATAAATACATAAGGTATTATTAATTTTAGAGGAAGAGTTCAGTGATTCATCAGTCTCATATAACATCCAGTGCTCATTAGAGCACATGTCCTCCTTAATGCCCATCACTCAATTACCCCATTCCCCCACCTACCTCCCCTCCAGCAACCCTCAGGTTGTTTCCTATGTTTAAGAGTCTCTTATGGTTTGTCTCCTCCCCTAATTTTGTGTTTTATTTTTTCCTCTCTTCCCCTATGATCCTCTTTCGTTGTTTAAATCCACATATGAGTGAAATCATATGATAATTGTCTTTCTCTGATTGACTTATTTTGCTTAGCATAATACTCTCTAATTCCATCCATATCATTGCAAATGGCAAGATTTCATTTTTGATGGCTGAATAGTATTCCATTATATATGTTTGTGTGTGTGTGTGTGTGTGTGTGGCTTGACAGAGTTCTGTTCCAACCAGTAGATAGTTTTACCAATAGATTTGAACCTCTTTCAGTTATTATGGTCTTGGTTCTCTGTTCCTCTGTTGTTTGTCAATTGCATTAAAGTTTTAGAGTGTATCAGTAGGAATGCCGCTCCCTTTCTGTCACATTTTGAACTCTGGTCAATGATTTTACAACCTGTCCTCCTAATGCCTGCTGCCTCAGGGATAGTGTATGGTATAATCTCAATGCTTTGGGAGAAACTAGCATTAGTTCCATTAAAAGAGATGGGGCATCTATTGTGAGACTACTTTCCTTAATGAGGTAAAGACAAAATCTGATTCACATTTAGGATAAATTTTCTCATTATCTTCTTATTTTGTTTTTCTGAAATCATGGCTCATTTGGGGTAAGTCTCGGCTCTTGCCATTTTTGTTTTCAACCAAATGTTTTATCTCCTTTGCCACTCTCTTCCCATTATCATTGCTATTAAAAAATTAATTCATGTAGTTAACTGAATTTAGTTTCATGGTTAGGCAGATCACTGTAATTATAAGTTTAGGAATGCAGCCTTGCTTAGAAGGAAATTATAATCCCTAATGCACATGTTAGGAAACACGGAGGGGTGAAAATCAATGATGTAAGTATCCATCTCAGGAAGTGGGAAGAATGGCAGACTATACTTAAAAAAAAGGAAAAAGGAAGATAGAATAAAGTTAAAGGCAGAAACTAATGGAAGAGAACAAACATATAGGAGAAAAGTCAACATAAGCAAAAGTTGGTTCTGTGCCAGGAAGATTGACCAAAAGAGAAGCTGCAGATTACCAATATCAGGAATTAAAAATGGGACACCACTTTAGATCCTATAGATATTAAAACTGTGTAAGAGAGTATTATAAAAATTCATTCCAGTGAATTAATAAGTGAAATAATTTAATTCCTAGTAAACACAATTTACCAAACTGACATTTCTAAAGTAAGTAGAAATAGAAAAGCTGAACAATTCTTTTGCAAATTGCCTATTTATACTCTGCCCATATTTCTATTGAGATTTTTGTCTTTTTAAAAAAGCAATTGATGGGACTTCTTTAAATACAAATACATTAACCCTTTGTCATATACATCGCAATTATTTCCCCCAGTGTTTTTAGTTTCACATTTTATTCATAAAATATGGAAATTTGTGTTGTAAGTTAAATTTGTTGAATTTTTTCCTTGTAATTTCTTTTGGTTTTATGCTCAGTCTATTCCTATATGGTTTCTTCTAGTTTATGATGTTGATGTGGGGGGACTTTTAAATTAATTATTTAAAACTTGCGGAACTTAGTTTGATGTGTGACATAAAGCAAAGGATATTTTTCTCCTAGTCAATTTTCTCAGCATCATTTAAAGTGTAATCATTGATTTTTCCACTGATTTGCAATGCTTCCTTGACCAAATAATAAAAATTTGTGTATACTGGGGCCTGTTTTCTTTTTAAATTTCTCTATTAATTCTCCTGTGGCATTATTCTTTGAAATTTTTGTCTTTCCCTTTACACCTTCTTTCAGAAGAAATTTATAATAATTTTATCATGTTAAATATTCCATGCAATTTATGTAGGTATCTTGTTATAGGTAAATGCTTTATGGGTAAAACCTATACATTTTAATAGATATAATACATCAAAGTGGTTAAAGTACATATTTTGGAATCTGACTTACATTATCTGTAAAATGGGGATAGCAATAGTTGATAGATTGGCTGGAAAGATGGAATAAAATGAAAATAGGATATAAAACACCTTCAACAATTCTTGGCATATACTAGGTGCTCATTAATTAAAATAACTAAAAATTACTAACTCCCATCATTCTGTGTCGCTTCCTAAATGATGTCTTTTATTACCATTAGTGGTATTTGGTGTTTTCATTTTTATATGTCAAATGTCTCTTCTTTTATGTAAATCTTTTATACCTTTCACCAAAATTCCAATTTTTTTCATATCAATCACACTTTATTGGTTAGTTTTATTCTTAGCTATTTTATGGTTTATATTGTCTTGTACAAGTTGGTTTTCTCCAATTACATCTTTTTGGTATTGATGCTGTACAGGCAAGACTTTGAAAGTGTATATTCATTTTATTTAAATTTTTCTGATTTTTTGCCAAAATTAAAAAAAAAGTAGGAGCTTTTCAGTTGATTCTCATATGGGCTACAAATAATGATGGTTTTTGGTCCTTATTTCCATAGTAAAAGTGCTACTTCTACTTTCAGTTTCAACAGAAGAATGATAGTAGTAGATTTGCTTGTTTTGATCTTTATTTAGAATGAGAATGCCTCTAGTTTTTCACTCTAAGTTATTTTGTTGGCTGTTGGTTTACAATAGGTACTTCTTACATTGAGAAAACACCCTCTTCCTAGTGCACCAAGTATGACTTTTAGGCCACAAATTCACATGTGCAAGAAAAGTAACTGAGCTAAATTTGTATTTTGGGGCTTCATTCTGCCACATGGCAAGACCTTAATCTCAGTTAACTTATGCCACTCTGATGAAATTTTAGAATATAAGTGAGGTGCAGTGGGGTGAGGTCTGGAGACAATGACCAGGAAAGAATTCTTGAGGCATCTTTGGTGCAAAATGGTGGTTTATTAAAGCACGGGGACAGGACCTGTGGGCAGAAAGAACTGCTGCCCTGTTAACCCCGAGGAGTGGCTGATTCTATATTCAGGAGTTGAGGAGGTGAGGACAAAGGAGGTGTTCAGAAGGACTGACATATGGTAAAGAAGACTTTCAGGATATTGGAGGCCTGGTTATTGTCAAGCCAAGCTGTGTTTTGTTTGTTTGTTTTCTCTAATGAGGTACCAATTGGGAGCTTCCTGGTGGAATGTCACACTCCTGCTATCACAAGTCCTTATCAATGAGCTTTAGGTTTAGAAGAAATTCAACTTGATTTACATTTCCTTTCACCTCAGCCTCCTTCAATTTTATGGAGGGGAGGGCAATGTTAGGGCTTCCAGAACGGAGTTATAGGTCTTTGGAAGTTAGGCTCTTGATAAGAAAGCCTCTTCCTTGGAAATCACTAGGACATTTGTAAACTGAGGGAGACTCCTTCCTGTAGCACTGTGATCTCTATTAGTTAATTAACCATTTGTTCTTCCTGTAGGGGAGCCAGCAGTTCCTGAGGAATGTCACAGATGTCACAAGGAGGGGTGGGTGTAGGGTGCCAGGTTCTGTTTTGTCCCTCATCAACTCCTCTCCTTTTCTAAGGGGTTTACATTGTGCCAGGGTGCGCGTGGTAGGACATGGTGGGGATGAGGGTGTTGGCGCTGGGAAAGTATCTTATCCCTACGCCTCCTTCTCTGGTCTTTTCCTCTGATTCTCTCTCTTCCCACAGTCAGCTTTGAGGCCAGGTACCAGGGGCTAGGCCACGAGGAGCAGCAGAGGTTGCAGATTCTTTTCGTTTTCTATCTCAGATTGCGCTGGGATGTGGCAAAAAGAAAGAGGTGTTCAGGGAGATTTTGCTTGCCTTGAGCTCCCTGGTCTTCCCTCGACAGCTTGTCCTCCTGTTGTAACTTCCACAAATTAGTAGCTGTGAGGTGAAGTCAAAAATGAGGCATGGAAGGATGCCTGGCAGGGCTTAGTCAGCTAAGTGTCTGCCTTTGGCTCAGGTCATGATCCTGGACTCCTGGGACAGAGTCATGCATGGGGCTTCTTGCTCAGTGGGAAGCTTGCTTCTCCCTCTGCTGCTGCTCCTCCCTGTTTGTGCGCGCGCTCTCTCTCTCTCTCTCTCTCTGACAAATAAATAAAATCTTAAAAAAAAAAAAAAAGTGTGGCATGGAATGTGGAGTGGTGGGAATGAGAAGGCAAGTGAGGATCCAGGCAGCAGTGGAGAACACAAGAACAAAGGGTGAGGGGAGGATGGAACAAAGGAAAGTTCCAGTAGCAAGTAGGAAGAATAGGTTTGGGTCAGCATAAGCTGGCCGCTTTTACATATAAGCAAATTTGCCAGCTCTTTCTAGTAAAGGACTTCCTATATTTCAGTTAGAAATAATTAAAAAGGAAGTAGGCATAACCCAAAGAACTTCCCTTTTGCAATATTTTGAAATACACACACGTTTTAGATTTTGTATTTAAGTATATATAAAGATTTCACAAAGGGCAGAAAATTGTAGCAGTAAAAAATGAAAATGCAAAGAACAATATTTTGACCTATAGCTCTGATTGTGATATTGTGATACAACATAGCTTGGGAGATGAGAGATTTTTTTTTTTTTTTTTTTTTTTTTTTTTTTTTTTTTT
>LNAC01000217.1:1554699-1670701 GCA_002007465.1 Ailurus styani
TTTTTTTTTTTTTTTTTTTTTTGCCACAGTGTATATAAACAAGGGAATGGGCTTTGATTTCCTTGGGAAGAGAAGTTTACTCTACATTCTTTCTGGTCTTTGAAGAAGGCAGCAGGCAGGACAGCTAGCTCTCGGGTAACTGAGCAGTTGTGCAGCCTTCTTTCTCCAGATCACGGGTTGCCAATATTCCTTAAGCTGCGGTTTTGTGCTGTTATTTTTTACTCTGTATCTGATTCATTCTGAGTCATGGGGAGCACACTCTTACTGCAATGAGGTGCACTGCAGAGAGGGCTGGCCTGCTTGTTCTGTACCATGAAATGCCTGCTCGAGTCTTTGTATCAGAAATGGTTGGGAGAGTTCCAACACAGGGAAAAGAAAATGGGAGTACCAGAGTTCTGCCTGGGAGGACTTGAATTAAGAGAAATGGGTAGAACAAAGGGAATTTACTGGGTTTTTCCTAGGAAAAAAATGATGGACTAATGTGCTTGATGGGCATCTGTATCACTTATGTGTCATGCTTCTTAAGCAACCAAGGTACCATATTGATAATAGCATTCTCTCCTGATGCAAGATTCCATTTGAGTATGTCTGGTTCCAGCTGGAGGCTGAGGTGGGGAGATCACCTCAGAGGTAGAACAGCATTACCCAGTGTCAAGTCTCCTTGGTCATTAGTCTTCCCCAAATACAATCACTTGTAATTCTCACTAGAGAATTGAAAAATACCGTCCCAGCCACACTGAAGGGACATGATTTTCCAGGATGTGAGAGGCTTCTGTTCATTAAGAATCTCCTGAAGTTGAGCATAGCTTGAAAAATTTAACCTGAACAAAAGTGGCCCTGTACTCAATGAGAGTTTCTGCCAAGGAGATAGGACAAAGGCATTAATCTTTGAGGATATTAAAAGCTACAGTAGAATGCCAACTTGGTACATTTCTCTCCTTTTCTCCTTTCTTTACTTGATACAACTGTTTTTATGTTACATTTACAAGATGGAGACAATGAATCAAAAACTCACTCTTTGACCTCTCTTCTGACTCAAAACATGAAAATGCAGTTGATCTGCTGGAACAGTAATACTTCCATTCACCAGAGCCATAACACCAGTAAAATGATAGAAAAATGCAATTTGTTGCATTAGTGGCAAGGAATTGGAACAAAGTGTATTAGTAGTTTAGAAAACATTCTGTGTGTGATTATGTGCTTGGTATTAAGAAGAAATACTTNTTAAAGCCTCTGCTTTCGGCTCAGGTCATGATCTCAGGGTCCTGGGATCGAGGCCCGCATCAGGCTCTCTGCTCAGCAGGGAGCCTGCTTCCTCCTCTCCCTGTCTCTCTGTCTGCCTCTCTGCCTACTTGTAATCTCTTTCTGTGTGTCAAATAAATAAATAAAATCTTTAAAAAAAAAATATTCTTTAAAAAAAAAAAAAAAAAGAAGAAATACTTATAATGGAAGGACATGGGAGATAACCATCTCTTCATTGGCACCAGAACTTTTACTTGAGAGTCCTATAGTTATAAGTTATAAAAAAATCAAATTTGCCTCAGAACTAGTGTAGCTTGCAGTGAAATTCATTTTCAGCACTTCTGAATTCAGCTCACATAGCCGTCTTGTAGGCTATAAGGAGGTTCAAGCTGTTCTCAAACAGTCATCACGATCCATTACACTTTGTTCCCTGTAGCTTTTGTTCCCAGTTGCATGTGATACTGTAGTTGTGAAAGAAAATTTAAAATACATGCTGACTTTACATATGGGAGGATTATAGTTTTGCTTGTCCAAAACATTCTCACATATACCGTCTAGAATCTAGTATGAACAACTCAGGGCAAAGATAACATTTAGAAAGAGGATATCAAATGAATATTCCTTTTATGTTAAAAGAAATATCTTAGGAGAAAAAACTGCTTCTCAAGTGTGTGGCTTGGTTTACATGCGGGAAACAGAAAATTCAAGCCAATAATTTAAGCACCAAAGGTTTACAGCAAATACCAACATCACTGAAGCAAAAGCATTTTGCCTTTTGAAAAGTTTTTAAAAATAATTTTAAAAGTTATCCCTCTCTGGAGATTATATTGGTTCCATTTCTAATTAATGCTGAAGGTATCCTATAATATTTTAAATTATGTTTGAATGCAATTACTCTTTTTGGATGTTGCAGATGATAGAGAAAGGTCTATTTTTGAAAAGATTAGAAAACAATGAAGAGAAGAGACTAACTTTCATGCTACTATATCCCTTTAAACTTTAGGGAGAACTCAACATTTTCTCCGAAGAACCAACTCCTGCTCCTATGCTCATTATTGCTTCATGTTTTCTCATCACTCAGTCTTCATTGAGACCCCCTTCTTTTCTTCTCTGTGCAGTTGCAAAGTCCCACCAACTGTTCTCTTATAAAGCTGCTCTCTATAGCATGTCAGAATTTTATGTCTTTGAAGGAGGTGCCTGGAGTCCAGTTTTTTTCAACACTTTTAAAATACCATAAATTTTTCTGCAAATGATACCCCAGAGCCCTCAAATTACTACTACTACTACTGCTACTACTATGACAGCTGATTTGGTTGAAGCAAGGATGGAAGGGAGGGTCATGCTTCTCTATCTGTTTGGCCCATTCTTGCCAGCTTGCTGTTGCCTTCAGAGATGCTTTATTGAATCGCAAGCGATCCTTAGAGGAGGAGAAACAAAGGTTCAGCAGTTATGGGTCTTGCCCAAGATCATTAAGCCAGTAATTGCAGAGCTGGGCTAGAAGTCAAGTTAATGTTGAGTGCCCTTTGGTTGCATTATCCCTATCATCACTGGTACCATCTGATACCTGCCTTAGTTTTTTTTTTTTTTAAGATTATTTATTTATTTGAGAGAGAGAGTGTGCAAGTGGCAGGGAGGAACAGAGGGAGCGGGACAAGCAGGCTCTCTGACACGGAGTTCAATCCCAGGTCCCCAGGATCATGATCTGACCACCCAGGTGCCCCTGATACCTGCCTTATTGCACTATGTTCTTGGTAGTTTTGAATCTCTCCTGTTTAGTTCCCCGTTTCCATAAGCTATTTTGTGCTCTTTATCTCTTTCCTTTGTGCCACAACCTCCTACGACTCTTCATTACTTATAAAATCAAGCCTCAGTCTTTGTGGGTTCACTTCAGGCTCTTTATAATCTGAGTTTTTTTCTTATACTCTTCCCCAATTCAAAGCCAGCCTGCCACCCTGGTTAGCCTCTTTTCTGATCCTTGAATCACCTCCTACTTTTCCTTATCCTCTTTCCTCTACCTGGAATGCTGGCTTTCATCTATGCTGTCCTTCAAGGCAAGATCCTTGAAACCTGTTCTGACTATACCAGTTCAGTTTCCTCTTTTGTCTTTTCAAAGACTGTATTCTCTAACACTTTATTTGCCTTTTAAATTTCACATGGGTAAGACTATGTATTGTTTCATCAGTAAAAATGTTAGTTCTCCTAGGACAGAGAGCATAGCTTATTTTGTACATAATACCATACTGTGTGACAACCAGCTATATTTTGTGAGTGAATTAAATTGGACTCTAGGGTAATCAAAAACTGTTCATGTTCTTGATCCACAGGATTCCACTGCAACATTTTACTTGAATCTGATGATGGTTACTCCAGTTGACTCTTAACCATTTCCTTTCCCACCATAAAAAATTGGATCTAAGATTTTCTATTTGGTTACCTTCTGTAACTATGCCATCAGCCTAATCATCAAACAATTCTAATTGAATATAAACAGATATCAATGATAATAATTATATAAATGTTTTATTGTAAATACCTATCTCTGTAAGTTTTCAATATATGTCTTTAAACTTGCATAGTATGAATATAATTCCTTTTCAAATTAATAAGCATCACACCAAAAGCCATATTTGCTTCTGGAGCAGATGCTGTCTATAATGTCTCTCATTTCAAATTACAAACTGAGATAGGACTCCATGCCTTATCTATCCATATATCTACAATGGGAATTCAGATGGGAGGGTTATTTGAAATGAAAAATGGAGTCCAAATTCTCTTTGATTTTTGGTTTGACAATGAGGGATCATTTTGCTAATTGGGTTATATGGTGTGTTTTCTTCAATAGACTTCTGTTAATACCTTTTTAAAAAACATGCAAGTTATAGATTTAACTCAATTTATTGAAAGTGTGTTAATACTGAATATCTTAGTTTTCCTAACCTGTTGTGAGTGTATTAGGGTAAAGAAGATGCCTCTAGATGAAAGAGTAAGAGGTATAATTAATAGTTATTTGATCAATCTTGGCAAAACATTTTTGATATATTCCCAGAAATTGAGAAACTGATATCTCTAATGATGGGTAACAAGTCTCTTCACAATTCAGGATGATTTCCATTCCTTTGCTTCCAACAAAATTGAGGAAGATCTAATCGAGTTGTCAGCTGGTGGATCACAAGAATAGTATTTGAAGATATGCCATTGTGTGATTTTGGCATGTAAAGTGGGAGAAGTTCAAAGAGTTGAATAACATTTTATAGCAAAATTTGCTCTAATATCATCTATTTATATGTATGAATAAAGATTCTCAGAGCTCCCAATAAACATATTAGAATGGGTACTGAGCCCAGTCTCATTATAGCAATTAATAATTGTCCACCAAAACATGAAATGAAATGAAGAATCCTCATTCATTCCATTAACAAAGAATTTCCAATTTTAAAGATATGTTTAAAATTTATAGTGTATTTATATTGCTTTTCATAAAGTATATATTAATAATAATTATAGTAACAACTTAATCCAGAAATAAAATTTTACCCTGAAGGATGAAATGACATCAGTAAAGAGTTTTCAAGTATAAAAATATTTTACATGAAAATATTCTGTGGGGAAGGTAGAATGGAAAAATGGCTTCATGGAGAAAAAAGAATGCTATAAAGTTTCTAAGTGTTGAAGATCAGCTTGTTCATATATATATATTCAATGAATGGTATTGGGTAGCAGGAGCTTGGTATTTTCTTGGAGAGTTATTCCATTATTTTAAGATGTCAATATTTGTAATATACCAGAAATCAAATCCTGTATCTGTTTAAAGTAAAAGAATTTCTATGTGAATTAACAGTGTGTGAGTGGGTACATAGTTTCCCAAATTATTTTACAGGGATATATAAGCAGAATCTGGGGAACTCCTTTGGCCAAGAAGTACAGCATTTGTAGCCTTATCTGGTGCCTGCCAGTCATTTGCTGTCTGCTTCTGACATATGCTGATCCTTACTCAGTTCTCTGAATGCTCCCAATTGCTTCCTGCCTAGGGTCTTTCCCCCAATCCCCGTCTACTCAGTGGCACCAGTCTTCCCCCAGTACTAGCTCAACCACCCTTTCCAGGGTTGTCCACTTGCTCCTTCCGAACTAAGCTTTGGTGATGGGTCTTAGGGAAGAGTTCTCTAAGATTACCAAAGTTAGGTGCCCTAGAATCCCCCCTAACCCCATAACACCTGGATCTTGTTCTCTGTATCTCTTACCACAATTGTGATTTTAAGATCGATGTGAATCCCATAAAGGCAGGGACTAACTCTATCTTACTCACTGCTGTAACTGCAGGAGAATCCAGCCTAGAAGTGGTGTTAAAGAAAAAATTATTCATACCCTTGTTAAAGATGGTCAGGCAGACTTGATTCAGTACTGCTGTGATAGGTGTAGAATCTGCTTTGACAGAATTTTGCAGTGGGGGAGAGAGATTGGATTCAACTTTGAATACCCCATAGGCAAGTGGGAAGTTATAGCTGAGGGGTAGTGTGGGAGTCAGTGGATGGAAAATTACTTAGAGGAAACATCAGGGATCAGGGGCATTTTGATTAAACCAATCTAACAGCATTCTTACTGAAGATGGGCCAGGGTGATGGGACATGGTCAGGTGTCAAGGGTGGGAAGTTCTGGTTCAACTGAGTAAGCAGGGTGTTTGCTAAGACTGGATTTTACAAGGAAGTGCTCAGATGGATTTAGGAGAAAGTTCAGGAGCCTGACTCACATTTAGTCAAGCAAAGACTGTCAGTGATTCATAGAAGTGACTCAGTATTTGTTGAATAGATGAATAAACAACACAGCTTATGCTTAATAGCCCTGTGTGGCCACAGATAGTTTTGTAGAGTATTATTATCAATTTAAAAAGGAAGGATTTCTTTGCTCATGAAATACCTCAAGGAAACCTTACAAATAGATCCATGGATCAAATAACATTATGTGCAAGAAAGGACTTTGGAGGAGTTAAAGCCAATACCCAGTGTTGACTATTTCATGTAAACTCTGCATCAGGTGGATTCTCTGGGAAACAGTCACCAAGATGCACTGAGACATGCAGGAGATGTGTTGAGGAAAATGCCTGTGAAAGACAAAGGGGAGTGAGAGTGGAAGGAGGTGGGGAGAGCTGCAGTATGTGAAACAAGTCTGCTGCCTGTGAAGGAGAGGGAGAAGGAGGGAGGATTTGGCAGGAAGTCTCAGACTGCAGTACAGTTCTAAGAATGTGTCTGCTGGATCAGTGGAGAGTTCTCTGGCCCAAGTCACCCGTTCCTGGGCCTCACAGCCACGTGATGGACTGCACTAGTACCCTTGCTGTGCATGGTCAAGTCTTGGGGCAGTCCAGGGGAAGCATGGCCGTGGTGCAGATGCGATCACCTGGATCCGGAGGGCTGCAGCCAGGGCTGTTGGTCCATTCCACTCCTGCCAACAGGAGATCTGAGTGGTGCATTCTTATGGCCGCCACACACAGAAATTTGGAGGAACAGCATCTGCAGGATCATATTCTAATTTATCTCTCAGATAATTCTACCCAGGGCTGGGTGGCAGGGCTGACATTCTCTGATTTCCAGTTTGTAATTCATGGGTGTATCTTCTTTGACTAGGGTTGAACTCACTCAGTTAATGCCACTAAGTTTTCTAGCCTAACAGCTATTTTCCCTCACTTCATTGCATACTACAGACAACATGGATCTCACTTCTTTGGGGCCACCAGTCCATTTCTACCTGGACCTGACAGGCTGGTCCTTGGTTATTCCAGGGTTGGGTTAGGAAACAGTAAAACACTAACGAGGAGTGAAGGTGGGCCTTTAGCAAACAGTCTATCATTGTTGTAAAAGCTCTCTGTGTTAAACACTTCCTGATTTTATAACAACGGGAATTCAAAGGAACAGAAATATACAACCATTTAACTGGAAAAATACCTCCAGGAGCTGATAACTGTTACCTGCTGTGAGTTCCTCTTTAGAGAAGTACGGAGACACGGGACGTCATATCTTAGCACGCAGAAAAGGCCGGAGAAGACCAGCTCCCATCATCTTCTTAGGGATTCATCTGTCCTCAATTGTTATAACTAACCCATCAGTTCCATTTGTCTCTAGAGGTATTTTGTTAATGGCTCTGCTATAATCTCATCAAATCACTCTTGGAGTAACAGTTTCAAGTATGATCACCATGGTGATGACACATGGGTCAGTTTGCACTCTTGCATGACCCAGACTTCACAGACCTTGATATTAGGCTGAGCTCTGTAGTCACTTTTGGAGATACGTAATTATGAAGCGGTCATGTAGAGCACTAATACTAATCCTGTGGAGGCCTAATATTAAAGTGCTATTGAGGGCTAAAAAGCTTTCCAATTTGTGCTGTCTCTTTTATCTGACATGCCCTCCTTTAGGGCAGCCTGGTTTTGAGTGGCTACATAATTGCATGGTGGTTTTGCTGGGTGTTCCTTCTTTCTTTCTTCTGTCCCGATTTTTTACATCAAACTATTTGAAGGCCTTTCTAAAGTAGAATGTGGGTTAGAAAAAGCAAAAACATATACATTTTTCCATATATGGTAACCACCTATTTTCATTATCAAAGGAATGAAAGGGTCTCTGGTCAGGACTGGATCAGAGAAATGAGTGAAGGTGTTCAAAAGGAAAAAAAATTAATAATACATATATAAAACCCTGTAGTACCTTGCATATGCTATGTACTTAAAAAAAAAACACAGAATCAGAAACTTCTCCCGATTTCTCTTTTGTTTTATGGATTGCTGTGGTAATAGGAGGGAGAGAGAATTAAGAAAGAAGTAGAACTAACAATAATATTTGAAGCTTATAAAAGTCCATGCAAACATTTATTTCATTGGACATTGACTGATCCCTGTTATGTAAAGGATACTGTCTTTTTAAAAAAGTCTCTAACATCCACCCGGTCCTCCAAGTACATCAGAGATGGTGGTTGATGGAGAATAGGTTCTTGTATCTGTTACACTTTTTGGTTTCACCCATACAAAATTTGGCATGAAGAACAAAAACTGTAATATTTGGGGTTATCTGAGGGTGTTTAGTGGTGTCAGGCAGGAATTGGAGAAGCCCAAATGGAAGGACCCTTTTCAGTTGCCTTTTCTGCATGCAGAAAGAACCTGTGCTCCAGAGAGGGGGGCGGGGTGGAGGGAGGGAACAAGCTCAAATCATCATAGCCCCCTTAATACTCCAGAGCTGAACAGAAGAAACAAAACCTTTCATGCCAATCAGTGGTGATGATTTAATCCTCAATGATTATGCATCAGCAAGTGCATGGACCAAGAGTGAGAGCTGTCATGAGCAGAGATAAGGGGCTTTGAGGAAAGGAGACATCACAGCACAGTGGAGAAGGAGGGAAGAGGGACAAGGATGACGGGACTCAGTATGCTAGATACTGCTTCCTAGTCACTCTGGTGAAGACAGCTTCCTGAACTGTGCTCTACAGAACACCAGTTCTGGGAGATGTTGAGGCAGGACACACCAAAAAGAAGAGTCCGTGGTCAAATAAATTAGGGAAACACTATCTCCATATTCTCTGAAGTAGAGATGTGTAATGTACATTAATTATATGAAGTAAAGAAAACATTCTAACTTTATTTAAACTCAGTGTTTCTTAAACCTTTTTGAATATAGAACCTTATTTTTTGTCTGCTCATTTGGTTATTTATATTAGCATCTTGAGGGAAATGTGTCCTGTTGAATACAGTATGGAAATGCTGTGTTAATGTGGTTACTATTTAAAATGTGGAGCAGTGAGAATTGGATATCAGACCCCAGTAAATGGCCTTTCAAGTTTTTGTGTATATACCCTGGTTGTGCATCAGTATTGTCTGGTGGAATTTGGAAAAAAAAATGCCCATCTGGATTTCACCCCAAATCTAAGAAATATGAATCCAGGTGATACAGCTTTAGAGTCTGTATTTTAAAAATGTTTCCTGGGTGATTCTTATGATCAGCATTTAGAAATCATTACACTATAGAGTTTGGGTTCAGTTGTTCCAATAAAGCTTTTGTTGCCCCTGTCAAATCCAGGCTAAATAATCCATGTAGGTAGTGTCATATGAACTGAACAGAGCCCACCTGTGTATTACAGTCAAAATTCTGGGGCCCAAAGTGGGTAAAATGAGGTGATTTTTTACCTTTTAGAATTCTGCCTTAGCAAACCTAATGTTTGTCTAAATGTGTTGTCATTTATTTTTAACTTGAAAAAAGTGTTCTTGGAAGGAATTGGATGAAGGGCTGATGAAGACAAGCTAGCATACAAAATAACCTTCTATGTCTTCAATATGGAAGGATTTCATCTAGGGAAGTATAGACCAACCTGCCCTTTTAGTATTTCAGTAGGAACAGCTCTCATTATTGAATATGGGGTGGCAATGAAGTGCAGAGAAATCCTTTATAGAGGAATCTACTCATGCAGTCTGTTCCTGAGCATCCTCCATGAAGCCTGCATCGTTCTTACAGTTTGGCTTGACCATTTACTTGAAGGTAGTGAAGTGTGAGTTCTGATGGATTCCTTGTACTTAGCTAAGGTACAGTTCCATGGTCAGAAGCAACTATGTCTGTCTAATCACTGTGATGTTGCCAGTCATAGTTCAAAGCAGTGATAGTTACAGTAGAGTAGGTAGAATTGGTACTTTAAAGAAAATTCTACTAAAATAAAAAATCTAGAATGTTTCTGCAGTATGAACTTGTATCATCAAAATAAAGTATGAAAAATATAAAATATCATTTGGGTCTAATATATGGAAGCATAATGCACATATGCTAGGCTATTCAGAGTAACCTCAAATGTGATGTTTTTCCTTATGGTCATTTACGTATGAGAATTCCAAGATAATAAACCTAGATGAGAACACCCTGAACACTATTAGATGAGAATTTTGCTTCTGAAGCAGAAACTGCCAGGCAGAAAAGGAATGTGATACTTGAAAGCAGAGCTTCCGAAAACTTTAATATATGTATCAGTCACCTGGAATCTTGTTAAAATTCAGATTCTGGCTGAGAAAGGGAGAGGAGGGGCCTGAGATTCTGCATTTCTAGCAAGCTCCTGGGTGATCTGTTGCTTTATGGACCACAGTGGTTTTCAGAAAGCTTTCCTCTTCAGGGGCATGTTTTATGATTTGGCTATCAGATTGTCACCAATTCATACTAAGGATTACCAATGTATTGTTAATCATTTTATCATGTGTGGAGACAGGGTGGACACAGGAATTATTAAATTTATGTTGAGTTATTATACATTGAGTTAATTTTGTTGTTATTGATAGTATAAAGGAAATTAGTCCTATCTCAGACACATTCCAGATTTTTTTTCAGTTTGCCTTTCTTCTTTGATTTTATTTAATGTCTTTATCTAGATACACATTTTACTTATTTTATTTTTTTATTGAGCTATGTTAGTCACCATACAGTACATTATTAGTTTTTGATGTAGTGTTCCAAGATCTTGATTATTTACGTATAATACCCTGTGCTCCATGCAATATGTGCCCTCCTTAATACCCACTGCCTGAATCGCCCATCCCCCCATTCCCCCTCCCCTCTAGAACTCTGTTTTTCAGAGTCCACAGTCTCTCATGGTTCGTCTCCCCCTCTGACTTCCCCCTCCTTCACTTTTCTTTTCCTTCTCCTAATGTCCTCTGTGTTATTCCTTATGCTCCACAAGTAAGTAAAACCATATGGTAATTGACTTTCTCTGCTTGACTTATCTCACTCAGCATAATCTCCTCCAGTCCCATCCATGTTGATGCAAAAGTTGAGTATTCATCCTTTCTGATGGCTGAGTAATATTCCATTGTATATATGGATCACATCTTTTTTATCCATTCATAGATACACGTTTTAAATTTGTATTGCTTTCTGGGTTCTGCATCATGTTTGGAAGGGCTTTTGACTCAAAATTCTAAAAATATTCACCCGTATTTTCTTTCAGCACTTCTGTGGCTTTTAGTACTTGTACTTTTATTACAATTAAAAATTTTAGCAGCTTTATTAACGTATAATGTATGTATCACCAAGTTCACTTATTGTAGGTGTACAATTCAACAAATTTTAATGAATTCAGAGTTATGCAGTCATCCTCATGATCTGATTTGAGAACATTTCCATCACCCCAAAACATTCCTTGTGCCATTTTAGTTACTACATGATGACTTTTGATTTATCTGAAGTTTATTTGCATAGAGAGAGAGATAGGAATCTAGCTTGCTTTTTTTTTCAAACGGCTAGCCTGTTGCCCCAATATCTCTGCCACACAGAGTTGAAATGCCACCTTTTATCATAAATTAAATTATTATATATACTTGTGTTTAGGTCTATGTTATATCATATAGACCATTAACTGGTATTTATTAATTTGGAATGATTATATTTTATAAATGAGTGAAATATTATGATGTTTTAATTGTGGACATGCTAGTTTCAATTACTACTCTTTTTCCCCAGATTTTCCCCAAATATCTTGTATGTCAAGTTTGTCACTTTTTAGTCAAGTTTGTCAAGTTTCCCCATTTCCCCACAAATACAACTTTTTATATTTTTTCATTGCTATTACATTGAATTTATAAATTAAGAAAGGAGAATTGACCTCTTTACAAGTGTGAATTCCGGGGCTCAGTCATTAAGTGTCTGCCTTCGGCTTAGGTCATGATCCCAGGGTCCTGGGATTGAGCCCCGCATCTCATTGGGCTCCCTGCTCAGTGGGAAGCCTGCTTCTCCCTCTCCCACTCCCCCTGCTTGTGTTTCCTCTCTCGCTGTGTCTCTCTCTGTCAAATAAATAAATAAAATCTTAAAAAAAAAAAAAAGAATTATACAAGTGTGAATTCCTAAGGACACGATCTGCCTTTTTATTTAAACGGTCTTCTTTTTTTCTGAGTTGAGTTGAAAAATTGTCTTCATTCAGGACTTTAGCATAGTTTTTGCTATTACTCCAAGGCATTTATTTTTTTATCAATTTTTAAACTGGAATTAATATTTATAAAGCCCCTGTGATTATTAAAAATAAATAAAATATTATTTGTACCTATCCACCATATTGATCCTCTGTTTCTAATGCTTTTTTTTCAATTGGTTCTCTTGGGTTTTCAAAGTATATCATGATACAATCTTTAAGTAATAAGTATTAGTGGCTCTCGTGGGCATCTTTATTTTATTCTTGAATCTACTGGGAAGGTTTTTAGTCTTTTACCATTAAGCATGAAGATGAATGTTGGTGATTTATATTAATATGTATTTCACTAAGGATTTGTTTCTTTTCTATTTTTTTTAATCAGCAAAAAACACCGAACTTTATGAAAGGCTTGCTTTTCTTTTTAAATTTTCAGGAATAGTGTTCTATTCCTTTTAGGAAAGTCTTCTTTGGGATCTATTTGTTGGTATGTTTTGTGGAGTGCTAGTTCCTTAATTTTTTCCTCTGTTTCAGTATCATTGAAAGCCACATGTTGGCTTGTCTTTGTTTGTCCCTTATACCTATTGTCCTTACATTGCTTTTGTCTCTGTCTTTTGTCTCTTCATTACGTGATTTTTCCCAAGGCTCTCTTTCAGATCACTAACTTGATTCTTTCCTATTTTGATTGTTTCTTTCTTCATTTAGCTTATTCCTAGATCCTTAATATTTTTTCTGAGCTGTACAGTTTTACTTAAAAAGTTAAATTCTACTGGCTTTATTTACTTTAATTTCTTCAGGTGTGAAAACCATCTTTAAGGGCAGGAAAGATTTGTTGTCCTGGGGCACGTGGGTGTCTCAGTTGGTTAAGCATCTGCCTTTGGCTCAGGGTCCTGGGATCAAGCCTACTTCGGGCTATCTGTTCAGCAGGAGTCTGCTTTTCCCTCTACCAGCCGCACCCCCTGCTTGTTCTCTGTCTCTGTCTGTCAAATAGATAAATAAAGTCTTAAAAAAAAAAAAAAAGATTTGTTGTCCTGAAATTTGTTGTGTCTTGGAGTATGTCTTCTCTCCAAGTAGATTATGTATCTTTTTTTTATGCTATATTTAGTTTCATTCTCCCTTCTTGTTTTGTTTGCTATTACGAATATTTAAAGAATAATAGGAATTCATAAATCATGTAAGGAAAATAAAAATAGAGACCTCAGTCATCCCTTGTATCAGGTAGTAGTTTGTGTATTGTTGCATCTAACTGAACTGGACTACATTTGGCCTAAACAAATAAAGACTTGACATTTTAAACCTAACAAGAAGTCTGGAAGTAGGCAGTCTGGGAAGGTAAGTAATGTTTCCTCCAATGTCTTCATAGCTGCAGGTGGTGTAATTTTTTAACTTCATTATTGCCTCCAGATTGTGAGACGACTGCCTCTACTTCAGTACCGCTTTGGAATTCCAGGTATAAGTAAGGGAAAGGGCAAAAGATGTTGCTGGCTGAGTGATTTCCTTTGTAGTGTGTTCCTGGGAGCCGTGCACAGTGACTTGTGCTTTCTTCTCATTGGCCAGAACTCTGTCACCTAGACATTTCTGGGTTTGAGGAAGACTGGGGAATGTGGTTTAACAGTGTGGCGCATTGCCATCCCATTCAAAATAAGGATACTGTTGCTAAGAAAGGAGAATGGATATCAACTTCTGCTCACTTTCCTGTTCTTAGACATCTGCCAACAATGAGGAGACCAGAAGCATCTCCTTCTCTTCTTGTTCAGTGTAATATCAACGTATATTAGCAATCTTCAATTTACATCACCATCCATTTTGGTAAGGACCAATTCATACACAACTGTGTGAGCTGAAGCTTAGGACCCTCCCAATAAGAATCAAAGTAGCTATTATCTTTTCATGTGAACAATATTTGGGGAACACTAAGCTTCTTTTATTCTTCACATTTTACCCAGTAGCATTCTAAGCATATGTCTGTTGTTCTATTTAATGTGCATGAATTGGAGATTGTAAATCTGATAGAAATGAGAAAGGGACAAAGGAAATGGGAATAAAAGTTTGTCAGGGATGCATACCAGCACTTGTTAAATAACTCTGGTCTGAACTTTGCCCATAAGATATGGTTGAAGAATAAAATAAATGTATACATGACATTAAAGCAGAAATGTTAATAGCTGTGTTGCCAATACTGAGTAGCATACACTCATATTTGGGAAAATACTATGTTACTTTCCTACAGAGCCATCCCCTGGGAACATAGGCTTTTCTCACTGCAAGGATTTCTGTCTTGAAGGACACTCTAGTAGAAAGCCACTTTAGACTTTTAGTGTAGTAATAATGGTGTTTTTCCTATTTTAAAAAGATATTTTCAAGGGATGACTCTCATAGGTTGGTTTAGGTTTTTGTAGGGCCTGAAGATTCTTAGGTCTTCTTTAAGAAAAGAATATAAGGGGTGCCTGGGTGGCTAAGTCATTAAGCATCTGCCTTCGGCTCAGGTCATGATCCCAGGGTCCTGGGATCGAGCCCCGCATCAGGTTCCCTACTCCGAGGGAAGCCTGCTTCTCCCTTTTCCACTCCCCCTGCTCATGTTCCTTCTCTTGCTATGTTTCTCTCTGTCAAATAAATAAATAAATAAAATCTCTAAAAAGAAAAGAAAAGAAAAGAATATAAAATAGGTACAGGGCGCCTGGGTGGCTCAGCGGTTTAAAGCCTCTGCCTTCGGCTCAGGTCATGATCTCAGGGTCCTGGGATCGAGGCCCGCATCGGGCTCTCTGCTCGGCAGGGAGCCTGCTTCCTCCTCTCTCTCTGCCTGCCTCTCTGCCTCCTTGTGATCTCTCTCTCTCTGTCAAATAAATAAATAAAATCTTTTAAAAAAAAATAAATAAAATAGGTACAGATGTGAAAATTTATTTAAAATGAGAGAAGGTAACCCAAACAAGTTATAAATTTAAAAAGTTGACAAGTAGGGGTGCTTGGGTGGCTCAGTTGGTTGAGTATCTTGCTCTTGCTGCAGGCTAGGTCGTGATCTCAGGGTCCTGGGATCGAGCCCTGTGTCAGGCTCCTGAGCACAGAGTCTGCTCGTCTCTCGCCATCTGTTCCTCCTCTAACTTTCGTTTTCTCTAGCTCTTAAAAAAAAAAAAAAAGCTGACAAATATACAAGTATCATAAAAATCCAGAAAAGTAACATAATTTTAATTAAACTACTAATTGCTTGACATACCTCTCTAGTTCTTTTTAACTCCTACTGGTTTTTTGTTTTGTTTTGTTTTTTGTTTTTTGGGGTTTTTTTTTTGGCTATATCGTCTTTGATCATACTCTTCTTATGGTAATGATTTTGTAATATATGGTATAGAAAGAATATAGAATTTAATCTTTCCTCTATCATAATTGATCAACATTTATTTCATAATAGTTTAGAAAAGTTTTAGTTTCACTACTCACTGGTAATGTCATGTAATAATTAGGGTTCTTATTGAACTTTGGAAAATCTCTGTTAAGATTCTTTGATATATGAGCAATAAAATTTCAGGGCATTTTAAAATTTTCTTATCCAGTAGCTATTGTTAAGTCTTTTTTGAGATGATAACACTCATTTACCAGCACATCAGGGGTTGTCCTCATTGTCCTGGCACATTATGAGTTTTGTTACATGACAGGAGAGAAATGCCATTTTGACTAGGTATTGATGAGAATCATATTTTTTACCTATTATGTATGTCTGATGTTGAAAACATTTTCCACAAACTAGGTTCTGGCTCCTTACATATCACACTGTTCTCCCACTACCCACAAAATTCCAGTGCTGAGGGCCATAGGATAGGTTCACGTCTCAATATGACATTGACCCTTGTACCATTATGTACTGACACTGAGTTGATACAGTAGAATATTCCTAAAAGTCTTCCCACTGTAAGGTAGCTGTCCAGTACTTGCCTGTGCAGGAAGTGTCTCTGTGAATCACATAAAGGTAGTCTACCAACTCAGATGAAATATATCCCCCAAGTGAACTTATACTTAACTGGATCTCCAAATGCCCATAGCCACTCGAGTACCACATGATAAGATCAGAGGCATGGAGTGGAAGTTGAGGTGAAAAAAGTCAGCAACCTTAACCAACTGCAGTTAAAATATCTTACTTTGGCAAATTTTACAAATTTGCTGAAAGAAAGAGTAGCTATAAGATTCCTTCCCTGGGAAGTATACTCTGAGAAGCTGTTTAGCACATACTGTGTTTATTAGCAAGTGCCCTTAGGGTCGGTACCCATGATGAAAATGGAAGAAAGCAGGATTGAGCTGAGAGAGAAGTTGAGTTGCCTCTGCTGACTGCAGACTCTGGAGCTAGAACGGCCTTTCCAAGATGTCCAGTTTTTCCTTTTAATTATTTTTGAATAGGCAAAGTATTCACATGGAAAAAAAATCAAAATATTCAGAAAGAGCAGCCAGAGGAAGTCCATTCTCCTACCCTTGACCCTCAGCCTCCAGGTACTTTCTCCAGAGTTAACCTATGCTACTAGTCTGTATGTGTAGCTCCAGAGATATTCTAACCATATAAAATCACATCCACATTTCTATTTTTTTTTCTCTTCCTTTTATATAAATGGCAACATACTATACATGAAGTTCTTGTTTTTTTTAAAAAAAAACTTTTTAATTTTAGACCTAACAGAAGAGTTGCAAAAAATAGTACGGAGAGTTCCCATACACCTTTCACCCAGCTTTGCCTTATGTTAACATTTTATATAACAGAATAATTATTAGAACTTGCTAAATTTCTAAGTACACTTGTCATACTTATTAGTACTGAAGAGAAGGAACAAGACTTGTGGTAAGGAAGATGTAATTAAGTAAAGCATCTAAGAAAAGGATATCTAATATTCCCAGAGATTCCCATTCCATCAAGTCCACTACGAAAAATGGAGGCAGAGTTAACATTACTGATGAAGGTTAGTGTTTATGTGAGCAACTATACATTTGAATAAGAAGCATATTTTGTCATGATTTTTGCACTGCTACTGTTAAAAAAACAAAACTGCATAAATTTGAAGATCAAAGTGGCTTTATTCAATGATTCCTTGAATCTAGCATCCCTTCTAGCAAATAGAAAAGAACTCCAAAGAGCTCTTCAGAATGGAAGATATTTATAGGCAAAAAGAGGGGTGAGACAAAGAGTTTCTTACTTCAGGCATGGTCACTTGCCTTAGGGGAAGGTGTGGGTCTAGATCAGTCAAATTACCTCACTAGTGCTGACCAGGTGATTCCTGGATGCCTGCACTTTAACTCTGTGTTTGGTATTTGTATTCCAAATATTCCCACTCCTTGTGTCTGGAATGTTCTTAAAAGATATCTCTCCTCTGTTGCCTATCACCAGAACTGTCACCAGCCCATCCCATCTCTCCCACCTTCCTCTCTCATGCTTTACCAAGGTGGTTATTTGCTCTTTAACTGTCTTGGGTGGTTAACTTCCAGTTCTTTTGGGTCTCAGTTGACATGTTACTCCCTCACCAAAGACTATTTCATTCAACCAGCATCTAGCACAGTACTTGAAATGTAGTAGATATTTAATTAATTTATTTTATTCCTATTTTTGCTGATTACTAATGTTTCAGCCAACATCACATATCTCCATCCACTTTTCAGCTTATTACCTCAGGATACATACCTAAGCATAACTAACTGGGTTTAAAAAGTATGTATATTTAAAACTCTAAATATATATATTATATAATTTATACATATTGCAAAAACAATGTATATATCGCAAAATTGTTTATAGAAATTGAAACAATTTCTACTCATATTTTTTATGTGGTCTTTTTGCATCCTGACAAGGAAGCAATTAAATTTGGGGCACATTGCTTTCATGCTTCCTAAATTCTACACCTTTCTTTTGAATTGACTGAAAATGTATTTTCATACCTTTTTTATTTTCCTGTCTTGCTGGCTTATTAAAAAAAAATTTCATTTCAGTGAGCAGGCATTTTATTGTCAGACAATTATTTATTATCTTACAGTTTTCTTCTTCAGTATCACATGATCTCTGTTCTGAAAGGCAATACATTATTTTTTGCCAAAACCACAAACGATTCCCTTAGAGGTTTTTTTAATGCCTCAAATTGAGCTGTCATCTAGTTCACTGATCCAACAAAAGAGTGATAATACATTTTATATAAGTAATTTAGAAGGATTCCTCCTGCCAAAACAAAAAGTGCCTTTAAAAATAAACCAATATTAGCAGTAATAATCCAGAAAAAATATTACAGCAAATCCACAAATGATATTTCGCATTTATCTTAGGCTTTGTATATGAAAGCCGTACATATATTGCAAGGAATAAACTTTATTTTAATATCAGGTTCTTAATTCACAATATTATGTAGGAATTGAGGGGACTGAGTAAGAGAATAAATGTTCTTTCACAGAAAATATGGCAAAAAACAATCACCAAACAGGTAAATGAAGTTGTCCTCACCTGGCTAGCATATGAACAATACAAATTGGAGTTTGAATATGCTAATAGTTTATATTAACCCCAAATACTTGAAAGCCTATGTCAGGGGTTGACAGACTTTTCCTCTAAAGGGCCATAGTAAATATTGAAGGCTTTGTGGGGCCATTGGGCCCCTCTTGGAACTACTCAACCCTGACATCATAGTGCAAAAGCTACTATAGGCAATGAGTAAGCAATGGTGAATGGTGAACTATAGGCAATGAGTAGCAGTGAACCGTGAAAACTGTTCATTGCAACAGGATGGCAGGAGGGCTGGAATTTGCTGACCTCTGGCCTATATGCCAGAAGTGACAGGCATAGGAACTATTGCTCCAGGATGTCCCTGAGATTTCAAAAAATGATTCTCAGGAAATAGAGGGACATACATTTGTTTGTTTGTTTGTTTAAGATTTTATTTATTTATTTAAAATTTTATTTATTTATTTATTTATTTATTTATTTATTTATTTAAGATTTTATTTATTTATTTGACAGAGAGAGAGACACAGCGAGAGAGGGAACACCAGCAGGGGACAGTGGGAGACGGAGAAGCAGGCTTTCCCGCAGAGCAGGGAGCCCGATGCGGGGCTCAATCCCAGGACCCTGGGATCATGACCTGAGCCGAAGGCAGATGCTTAACGACTGAGTCACTCAGGTTGCCCCTAGAGGAACATTTATAAGAACGTGTTACAAAAAGCATGAAGAAACCACACATGAAACATGGCAAATAACAAAACAGACCCCATATATAAAGTCTGAAATAATGTCATGAAAGCTTTCAAAGCTGATAGAAAGAGACGAGAAAAGACTGAGTAAGATCTAATAGAACAGCCTCTCTCCCCTTAAAGCAAGAGGGAGAATAATTCAGAGGGTGCAGGTGGTGGGTGGGTCTGAGGGCATTTATAGAAGCTTGGACTCTAGACTGGTCTTAATGTCACAACCCACAGGAGAAAGGACCTTGTTCCCTTAGTTACCTTGGTTGGAACGAACTGCTGAGTTGGACTTAGCTTGGTGTGTAGTGAGTAGTTTCTACTTGGTCTCACTTAGCCTTCCCATCAGTGCTGATCTTGAGGGTCAGCAAGGAAACTAGATTACCCAAATTATGATGACTGAAGACCCACTGGCTCTATTTATCCCCACAAGGTATACTCAGATATGTTGGAGAGGTCCTGAGATGCTGTCTTCTAGGTGGTGAGCCCCATTTCCTCATCCCCTTGCCCTCCATTTCCCCTGTCACTCCTTAACAGTGATGCCTCTCTGGCTGATGGCCCTCAAGCTTTGCATGGCACAGCTGACCCCCTGCTGCCCCAGGGGAAAAGATAGATTTTTTTTCTCCTTGTAGAGTTGGTATTCAGCTTTGACCAAACTCTAGTGGCTTAAATGGATACAGATCTGTTTTTGTCACAAGGCAAATTCAGAGGTATGTAGCCTTGACTCCTTTTGTGCCACCATTTTTAGCCTGTGGTTTTATCCTCATGGTTGCAAATGGCTGCTTGCACCCCCAGATCATGTCCACAGTCTGGGCAGGAACAAGGCAGACGGGGAAGAGTTGGCATTAGCTGGCTATTACTTAGTAATTTTGGCCAGGTTCTGTCAAATGGCTATATTTGGTTGCCATTGAATCTGAGGAATTTATATATATTTATGTTATATATATAAATGATCATTGGCTTAGCCAAACTGTACTGAATTATCAACTTCTTATCTATTTTATTTCATGAGCAAGACAGGCCTTTCCTCTAAGTTCCCCCAAAGTACAGTAGGCTATGACTTTTGAAAAACAGCTCTTTAGGGGCACCTGGGTGGCTCATTTGGTTAAGCATCTGCCTTCAGCTCAGGTTGTGATCCCAAGGTCCTGGGATTGAGCCCTGCATTGGGATCCTTACTCAGCAGGGAGTCTGCTTCTCTTTCTCTCTCTGCCTGCCACTCCCCCTACTTGTGCTTTTTCTCTCTCTCTCTGTCAAATATAGAAATAAATGTTAAAGAAAAAGAAAGAAAAATAGCTCTTTATTTCAGATGGTTTAAGACTCCAAAGAAGCTGCAAAAATAGTAATATAGTTACTATGCTTGATCCAGTTTCCTGAAATGATAGTATCTTACATAAACATAGTGTATCATGATCACCAGGAAGTTGATGTTGGTATGACACCATTAACTCAGGTATAGACCATATTGAATTTTACCAGTTTTAGATGCATTTTTCTTCTCTTTGGTGTATAGTTCAATGATATTTTATTGCATGTCTAGATTTGAGTCACCAGCACCACAACAGGGATACAGGACTGTTCCATCACCACAAAGAAACCCCCTTGTGTCACCCCTGAAGAGTCACACTCTTCCCAACCCCTTAACAACTATTCCCCTGTTCTCCATCCCTATAAATTTTTCACCTGGAGAATGTTTTGTAAATGGAATAATAGAATATGTTGCCCTTTGAGATTGCCTTCTTTTCTTGTAAGATATAGACCTTGAGATCCATCCGAATTTTGACTGTGACAGAAGTTCATTCCTGCTCTGAGTAATATTCCACTGGAAGGATATACCACATGGTTTGTTTATCCATTCACTCCATGTAGGACATTTGGCTTGCTTCCAGGTTTTTGCTATTACAAATTAAGCTATTGTAAACATTCAAGCACAGTTTTTTTTTGTGAATGTAAGTTTTCATTTGTCTAGGATAAATGCCAGGAATGCTTTTGCTGGGTTATATGTTAAGCGTATGTTTTTGTTTTGTTTTGTTTTGTTTTTTAAAGATTTTGTTTATTTATTTGACACAGAGAGAGAGATTACAAGTAGGCAGAGAGGCAGGCAGAGAGACAGGGAGAGGAGGAAGCAGGCTCCCTGCTGAGCAGAGAGCCCGATGCGGGCCTCGATCCCAGGATGCTGAGATCATGACCTGAGCCGAAAGCAGAGGCTTTAACCCACTGAGCCACCCAGGCGCCCTGTTAAGCGTATGTTTAACATTATAAGAACTGCCAAGCTATTTTCCAAAGGGTGTATACCATTTTATATTCCTGTTGTTCGTAATAGCCAAGAAATTGAAACAATTCAATCCAAACATTCACTAGTTGAAGAGAGCCAAAATAAAAGAAATGAAATACTGATACAAGATAATTATAGAATAAATTAAAAAATATTATGCTACATTAAATAGGCCAGACACAAAAGACCACATTTTATATGATTTTGCTTTTATGAAATGTCTAGAATAGGAAAATCTACAGAGAGGGTAAATTGGCTAGTGGTTTGTGCGAGGGGAAGTGGGGTGACTGCTAATGGCTATGATATTTGAATTTCAGGTGAGAAAAATCTAAAATTATATTGCAGTGACAGCTGTCCAAATCTGTAAATATGCTAAAACCCATAGAATTGTACACTTAAAATTAGTAAATCTTACAGTATGTAAGTTACGAGTTCAGTAATGCTATTAAAATTTACATGAAAGTATAAAATACTTAGAAGAGCCCAAGACCTTTGATAAACAAGAGTAAATTTGGAAAACTAACACTATATTCAAGACATTATAAATCTGTAGCAATCAGGACAGTGTGGTATTAGCATACAGATAAACAAATATATCAGTGGAATCAAATAGTAAGTTCAGAAATGGATGCACAGGTATATTGACACCTGATTTTGGTGACAATGGTGCACAGGTGATTTCAGTGAAGAAATTATAATCTTTTCAAAAAATGATGCTGGAGTAATTAGACATTCATATATAAAAAAGTGAACTTCAAACCTCATACCATATACAAAAGTTAAGTCAAAATAGATCATAGATCTTACTGTAAAAGTTTTATAAAACTTTTGAAAGAGGGTGCCTGGGTGACTCAGTGGGTTAAGCCTCTGCCTTCGGCTCAGGTCATGATCTCAGGGTCCTGGGATCGAGGCACGCATCGGGCTCCCTGCTCAGCAGGGAGCCTGCTTCCTCCTCTCTCTCTGCCTGCCTTTCTGCCTACTTGTGATCGCTCTCTCTCTCTGTCAGATAAATAAATAAAAAATCTTAAAAACAAAAACAAAAAACTTTTAAAAGAAAGCCATAAGAGAAAATCATGGTGTTCTTGAGTTGACCAAAGATTTCTTAGATAAGACACCAAAACATGATTCGTATATTAAAATATTGGTAAGTTGGAATTTATTCTTGAAACCTTCTGCTTTTGAAAGACACTGTTAAGAAAATGAAAAAGTGAACCATATTTAGCAAGAAACATGTTACTAATCATGTATCCGATAAAGAACTTGTATCTATAACATAAAAAACTCTAAATCTCAAAACTATCGCATTTAAAAAATGAGGAAAAGATTTGAACAGACATTTCACCAAAGACCTACAGGTTGGCAAGTAAGTACATGAAAATGTGCTCAACCTCATTAGGGAAATGGAAATTAAATCTACAAGGAGATACAACTGTATACTTTGTAGAATGGAGTAAAATTAAAAAGACTGACTATACCAAGTATCAACAGGGATATAAAGGAACTGGAACTCTCATTCACTACAGGTGGGTAGGTAAATTGGAACAACCACTTTGGAAAATGGTTTGGCAGTATCTGAAAAAAAATTTAAACATATTCTCACCGTGTGATCCTGCTATTCCATCCCTATTTACCCAAGTGAAATGAAAACCTTTTTTCCATACTATGACTTGAACACAAATGTTCATAGCAGTTTTCGTTGTAGTAGTTGAGAGCTAGAGACATCCTAAATACTTATCAACAGGTGAATGAATAAACAAATTGTGCTATATCTGTGTAATGAAATCCTACTCAGCAATTAAAAAGGAATGAACTAGTGAATTATGTGGCAGCAAGGAAAAACAAAACAAAACAAAACAAAACCTAGCGAATTATGTGGCAGCAAGGATAAATCGCACATCAGTAGTGCTGGGTGAAGTAAACCACACAGAAAAGAGTATATACAATGTGATTGCATTTATGTAAATTTTAGAAAAATGTAAATTAATCTCTAGGGACAGAAAGCAAAATAGTGGTTGCCTGGTGTTGTGGGGTAAGGGTGGGGCAATTTAGATGTGGGAGAGAGATGACAAAGGGACACATGGAAACTTTTTGTGGTGATGAATATGTTTACCGTCGGAAAGCCGGTTTTACTTATGTGTGGGTGAGATTCAAATTGACCAACAGTGAAGAATAACACCTGCTATTTTCTCACCATGAAAAGTGTGCTCAACAAAAACAACAACAAAGTTGTATTAGGTTTATCTTTGCTCCTCTTTTCTCCAGGTATTTGACAGTCTAAATAATTGATTGGTTTCTACTTTCTGATTTATAATAGTAATGTAGCTTCTGAATAAGGAAAGGAAGAGATTGTTTTATGGCCTGCAAAAAAAAAAAACCCAAAAAAACAAAGAAAACATTGATGTGGCATCAATACATGTAACAAATGAATCACTGAGCTCTTGGCTAGCAGTTTGGATGTGGAATGCCAGGAAGTCATTGACGATGACTAGAGACAATGATGAAAAGGAAGAGGCCAAAGTCATACTCGGTGTTGACTCTTTTTTTTTTTTTTAAAGATTTTATTTATTTATGTCACAGAGGGAGAGAGATCACAAGGAGGCAGAGAGGCAGGCAGAGAGAGAGAGGGGGAAGCAGGCTCCCCGCTGAGCAGGGAGCCCGATGCGGGCCTCCATCCCAGGACCCTGAGATCATGACCTGAGCCGAAAGCAGAGGCTTTAACCCACTGAGCCACCCAGGTGCCCACTCAGTGTTGATTCTAATGAGTGTTTCTGGATGAAGCATTTCACCTTTTTGATATCATGGTCTTTTCATCAATAAAACACAAATTTAAAGACTATCTCTAACTTTCTGAGTTAAGAACTTCTTGACAGGGCTGAACTTGCAATAGTCCAAGGACTTAATTCAAGAAAGGTAAGACTCATATGGCTTGGGACTATATGAAACTAATAACAGTGGAAGTATTGCAGATTATTTTCTGTAATTCTCAAAATTCTGCTATTATAATTAGGAAGAATTAATACATATAATTTAGCCAAGAAAAAATGGATATAAACCTCCTTGGTGAGCATTGTTATGTCCAGATGGGCTATATTATAGAAAGAGGACAATCTGATTAACTACCTGCCCATCCTAATGCCCTTCCCTCTTTCCTTTTCTTTCTTTCCCTTTCCGCACATGCCCACCTTTATTTTGCTAGTGTGGTGAAGGCCAGGGTAGTCATATTCTTAGCTATGGTAGGCTGAATAATGGCTCCAGAGGAGATTGTAATCCCTGAAATCCATGAATGTTACCTTTTTGACAAAAGGGACTTTGCAGATGAAATTAAAGATTTGGAGATGGGGAGATTGTCCTGGATTATCTAGTGGGCTCTGAATGTAATCACAAGTGTTCTCCTAAAAGGGAGGCAGGGAGAGATTTGACTACAAAAGAAGAAGGCAATGTGAAGACTAAAGCAAGATGCTACTCTGTTGTCTTTGAAATGGAAAAGAAGGACCCATGAGTGAAGGAATGCAAGGCATGCAGCTCTAGAAGCTAGAGAGGTCAAGGAAGGGCTTCTACCCTAGACCTTCTGGAGGGACAGTGCCCTCCATTATGTTGATTTCAGCACAGTGAAATTGATTTCAGATTTCTAACCTCCAGAACTGTAAGCTATTTGAGAATAAATGTATGTTACTTTGAACCACCAATTTGTGGTGATTTGATATGGAAGCTACAAGGAATAGATCCACTGGTCATACCCTGAATAGGCCAGAGTGGGTTCTTGGAGTCAGCAGCCCTCTCCGGTCTTCTGTTGCAATAGGAGCACCCAAAACACAAGCAAATCTTTCTCTTACCAATGAAGATTAAGCTTCATGGCTTCACAGTGACTTACAGACTTGCAACTACCTGGGAAGGAATGACCAAGATGAAGGGGACTGAAAACTCCATCCTGCTGTAGTGTGAACTGGACACCTGTCATCCCATGTTTCTCTGCTCTGGATTAATGTGGTCCTGGCCCAGTCTCGATGACCCAGGTGAGTGTGCCATTACAGATGAATCTGCTTGAGTTGGCAGGTTGGCAACAGGGAGAAGTTATCACTTCTGGGATAGTCTTTTCTAGCAGAACGTCTCAGGGTAAGCTTGCTGTCAAATATTTGTTAGGTTTCTCTGTCCACACAAGGCATAAGTCCATCACAGTGTTCTTATTCACTAAGCCAGCACTGGGTCTCCAAATGCCTCTCAATACACAGTGGCTACTGCTAAATGAGGGACATGGCTCAAGCAGTTTTCTCTCCTAGTCCTAAGGGTGTGCTAGGCCTGAGAACACGCCTGACAACTCTAAGAAGATTGTATTTTTCCTACCAGACTGAGGACCCAAACAAACGACTCTATTCATTAGTGTTTCTTTCCTTAAAAAAACATATTCCTTAAGAATCTCTTCTATGAATCATGAATAGCATCCATGGAAAATCATCTCAGTTATGAGAAAGCTCCAACTATGAGGACTCATTAATTGTTCTGAACTCATCAAAGTAAGAGGTGTTACAGAGATAAAAAGAAAAGATTTTTTAGCTGTTTTCCTTTTAAAGTTACAAATTCTTTTATACCTGTTCTCTTTGTTGGTTAGTTTTTGCATGTTGGATATCGAATATTATTGCGTGCTTCTCTGCCTTCAGCACTTCGCTCACTCTCGGGTCACATCAGATTCCAATTTGGTTTTTACTTAAGGTTTCCAGGGTCCTGCTTGGGCCTCTGGAGCTCAGTTTTGCCTCTTCCATCTAGCTGTGTCACTGTTGTCATTGACAGTTGCGACAATAGAATATTCTTTACCTCTTCTAGGTTCCCAGAGCCTAGTGAACAAACTCTTTGGATCTCTGATTGTCCTAAGTCACACCGTCTTCTCAGGATTTGAGTTTGGCAAAAGTAGCATTTGTTCATTAGTGGGAAGGACAGTTTAGGTGCTTGGCCTTCAGCGTATGGTCTAGCTGAGAGGCAGTAGTTTTTATGTTTTGGTAAATTCAAGGGTAACTGAATCTCTCGTCAGTCTACCATTTCATGCATTTTTTAGGGGGGGGTGTTTCATAAGTAGTTTAAACATAAGTGTCTTTTGTCATGCGCTATGCGATGGAAATAAAAATATATATATAATAATATAATATATATATAGTATTGTCACTATATATGATCACTATAGTTCTCAGGATTACTCTAAACAGCTTTCTAGAAGAGTAACTATGAGGGTACAAATAGTAGACACAGGGAAAAACTGCCCAAGAAAGGGAGCACCTTTGGTGACCCCTAGAAGTATACCACTTGTAGTGAATCAATTCCAAATTTATAAAGCATGCTTATATTTCATATTTCCATCGCATACCTCATGACAAAAGACACTTATGTTTAAACTACTTATGGATAGACTGATGAGAGATTCAGTTACAATGGGGTCCAACTAGACACTATATACATACATATATAATGATAATACTATCTACAGAAAGGAGAAGCTGAAATCCCAGTTTTAAAAGGAAAAATTTCTTGACTGCTAGTATTGAGGCCCTTTATTATTTTTCTTAAAGACCCACATTTTAGTTTGGCAGGAAGAGTGAACACGCATAGTTCTGGTGGAAATGCATAAGACAGAATGGCTGTGAGTAAATTTGCTAGAAATATCTCTGAATGTTTTGTTATTGTTTTTGTTTTTTGAGAGAGAGAGAGAGAGAGAGAGAGAGAGCTCGAGTGAGCATTGGGTGGGGTGGGGCAGAGGGAGAGGGAGAGAAAGAATCTTAAGCAGGCTCCACACCCAGTGTGAAGCCCAACATGGTACTTAATCCCATGACCCTGAAATCATGACCAGAGCCAAAATCTCTGAATTTTTCTGAATGAATTATCATATTCTGCATATTCATATATACAAACTATCTGTATATCCTGTAAATTGCTAAATGGAAGCAGCTCACTTTTTTCAGCAAGTAAAGAGAATCACTTAACTATGATACTTAGTAACACAGTTTCCTCTCTATAGTGTTTGGTTGGACCCCATTGTCGTTAGGTATCATTTTATTTCCCATTTTATTTCCTGTTCCAGGTTGCTGCCATTCCAAGGCATGGATCCTGTCCTCTGACATTGTCTTGTGGGCTTTTGGCTGTGTGGACATCAACACAGTTCTGAAAAGCCCACCCTTCTGGAGTTCATTCTTAAATCTCTGTCTGTGTAACTAACTTCCCGTCATGTCTGCTTTGCTGGTAAGGGGACCATTTCTGATAAATTGCCATCTGCCTTTAAACTTCCTTCAGATCTCACTTTTTATTCTATTCTATTGATTTTGTCTAGGCTGTACTGAGGAACTTTCTTTAGGTGAAATTTCTTTCCTCTTTGCTCATCCTTGACCATCCTCCTCCACCATGACTAGCTCTGCTAAGGAGATGACCGATACTGAGGACTAGCTTGAACAATTCAGGTGGGTCATCACTTTGGGGAGCAGGAGTACCACTCTGCTCCCAGAGAGGAAGTGATCCTTCAAAGTAAGGACTGAAGGATGTATTGCTGCATCACACATACAGCCATGGGCCAGGGGCCTTGGAATAAACACTAAAAATAGCAGTGGTGGTAATGCTTACTCTCTTAGGCCATATTTCTCCAGATGGGGATTTATGTGGAAGAAATTTCTTAGGAAGCGCTTTTGGGAATAAGGGGGTGAGGGAGGCAGGATTGGGCAGAGGAAGAAGTTGCGATAAGATATATCCCAACAGTCAATCCTGCCAATTCTACCTGGAGCTCAGGAGCTGGGATGACCCTTCAGAGATGTCCTGAATTGAAGCAAGTGTGCTAGGTGCTAATAGTCATTATGTGCTGGTTGATTCTGGTGACACCCTATGAGAAGAATATTATTATTGTTTTTCTCATTTAACAGCTGGGAAATCAGGGCCTAGTGAAATTAAGAAATTTGCCTAGTGGCACATGGCTAGTACGTAGCAAAGACAGATTTTGAACCCAGCACTCAGGTAAAGGGCCCATAATTATAATACTTCTCTACTTGTCTTCTATTTAGTCTTCTGTAGATAATCACTAGTCTTTTTAGTTCCTGAACTTGCATATATTTAAAAAGGTGATGTTGATGGTGTACCCCCTCCCTCACTGCTAAAATGTCACCACGTATGGGAGTAAGTCTGGATATCTTTGCTTAGTTTTCCCAGTAGCCTTTTACAGTTAGCATCTGGCATGCTGCTATGGCCAGAATTTGTTTGCTGTGCAAAGAAGGAAAAGAACTATACTTTTCTCTTCCCTCAAATATAAGTGCCATCTCCACACAATTATAGAAGTTCATGGTTAACTTCTAATAAGGCACAAACCATGGAAATCAAACGTCTCCGTAATCCCCATGACAGAGCTGTTCTACAGCAGTGAGATCTCGTATAATTGAAGGCTTACTTGTTCTTGCCATTAAATAAATTTGTTATTGGAACTCTCATTTATTGCTGGTAAAAATGCAAAATGGAACAACCACTTTGGAAGACAGTTTGGCAGTTTCTTACAGAGCTAAACATAATGTCACCATATGATCCAGAAATCTAACTCTTAGGTATTTACACAAATGAGTTCAAAACTTATGTCTCCACAGACTCCTGCACATGAATGTTTATAACAGCTTTATTCGTAATCTCTAAAAGCTGTGTGCAGCTAAGATGTCCTTCAATAGGTGAATGACTAAGGAAACTTTGGTACATTCATACCATCCAATACAATTCAATGATGAAAAGAAATGAGCTATTAAGCCATAAAAAGACACAGAATAAACTTAAATGTATATTGCCAAGTGAAAGAAGCCAATCTGAAAAGGCTATATATTGTATGATTCCAACCATACGACATTTTGGGAAGGCAAAACTGTACAGATAGTAGCAAGATCAGTGGTTGCCAGAGATTCAAGGGGAGAGTGAGGGATGAACAGGGGATGTGCAGGAGATTTTAAGGTGCCAAAACTATTTTGTTTGATACTGGAATGGTAGACACCCGACATTATGCATTTGTCTAATTCCATAGGACTTTACAGAACAATGAATGAACCTTAATGTATGAGAATTTTGAAAAATTATTTAGGAGGTCAGGGGATTTGTGCATGGAACACAGGCTATTACAGGAGAATTCAGATGTATTGCAGTTGTTTTAAACAATCTCATTCAAGTGGATAGGTCAAGTAACTTTGGAGAAGAGGATTCTATAAGACTAAAGGCAAAAGAAACTATATATAAGTACTGTATCCACTTGATAAAGGTGTATTTCTTGGGGGTATAAGTTAATAATTTTTTTTCTTTTTTCTTTTCTTTTTTTTTTAAGAAAGAGAGAGAGAGGTTGGAGAGAGGCAAAGGGAGAGGGAAAGAGAGAATCTTAAGCAGGCTCCATGCTCCGGGCAGAGCCTGATATGGATCTGCCTCTTATAACCCTGAGATCCTTACCTGGGCTGAAATCAAGTGTCAGATGCCTAACCAACTGAGCCACCCAGACGCCCCAGTACAAGTTAACAATTCTGATAATACTGTACATATATACTGGAATTGAACAATTGAGTACCTCCCATGCAGAAGAATTTCAAATAACTTATGCAGGTACTTTGCCTCAAAGGAGGGGGGAACATAACTCCTTACTCCTGAAGTATGGGCTTTGTGTAGTGACTTCCTTCCTAAGATCCCAGTATAGAAAGGGGAGGGGAAGAGGAGTAAAGAAGAGTAACTTTACAGTGGAGAAACCTGACAAACACTACTTCAGTCAGATGATCAGGGTAAACATCAGTGGTCCTAAATCATATTGATGGTATGTAACTGCTTCTTTTAACACCAAGACTTGGCTTCCATGGGTGTACTTCTCATTAGCATCATCAGATTTACATTTCACAATCAGAATCAAAGGTGGTATATGAGTACTTATATTCCTGTCTCAAAACTCTTGTTATAAAGTCTTTTACTACTTTAATATAACAGAACACCATTACACTGGTATTTTTTATGTGTAAAACACCATACACTCTAAGATAGTCAGGTTATAGGAACTTTCTGAGCAGTGTGATCAATCCTTACATTACAGCTGTCACCAAAACGATGCAGTGCATCTACTCCAAAAATCTCAGCCTGCCTATTCTTTTCTGTGTCTTGACTATAGCATCTCTTGACCAAGACAATGCTATTGTTCAAAAACTGATTCCTTGTGAAAAGTATGAAGACAGTTTTGTCAGTAGCTGTGTTCCGTAGTTCCCTGATCTGGAATTCAGGGCAGACAGTCATCTGATGGGCAGTTGTTGAATTCAAGGTATAGAGATGTTCTTGGTGATAGAAAAATAGGACACTTAGGATGTCATATAAAATGGCAGAGAAAACCAGCTCTTCACTGGAAAATGTGAAAACACTGGAGGTGAGATGGAAGCCTACTCGGGTGTTCTGAAATGGTAACCCATGATAAAAATGTGAAAGTTCTGTTCCCATAGGAATCATCTTTACCATTTTGCCAAATTTGACATTTATCATAGCCCAAGAAAATTCTTGGCCAGACTGCCATTAACGTGTGCAGTGGGACAAATTAAACAAATCCTCTACATCTACCAGTTCCGAGGGAAATCACATCATGAGAGATGATTTGGGCATGGCAAGATTTATCATTAGTTAATGTAGGATGGTTTCTCATGTAACAAGCAGGATCAAATATTCCCTTCATAATAAGGCTTTGATATTTTGTGGTGTAAAATAGCATCAAAATTATGCTATGAATTTACCACGTGGCTTTGAGGGTGAAAATTAATCCTTATGGTGACAAAATGTGTTTAATGTTTTAGACCCCCTAAGAAAGAATGTGCTAAGGTCGAGCCCAGAGTAGAAGATTCCTTTCATCCCTCTGTGTATCCTCGCTCAGCCTAGAGCCAACAGAGCCCAGTGTTCCCCTTAGATGAGCATGGAAATGGATTCATGCCTTCAGAATTTTTAAATGCCTCCTACTAATGTAAGAAAATCTGTCTTGTGTACAACCAGGAACACATTAGTTACTGTATCCAGTTTTAAGTCCAGCCTTTCTGGGTGAAATCCATTGCTCTTCTAGTTCCATTGTGATTCTGCCTTGGCATTCTTGAAGTCTGAAGCTTGATTCCTTTTTCCTACTCTGTGTGTAGGAGAGTCATCTGTATTGACACATGTGACTCTAAATCATTCCTTTTCAGTACTATATGAATATGCTATGATTTATTTACTTTTCCCTTTTTTTGTTGAAGAACTTTTGAATTTTTCCATTTTGAGCAATTATAAATAATACAGTGGTAAACATTCTTGTGTGTGTGTGTGTGTGTGTGTGTGTGTGTCTCTTTGGTCACATGTACAGGAGTTTTTCTAGCAGATATACCTAGGAGAGGAATAGCTGAGTTGATGTATATGCATTCCTAATTTTTTCTATTCTTAAATCACTTTCCACTTTATATTCCTATCAACTGTGCAGGTGAATTTTATTTCCTGACCTCCTCAACACTTGTTATTGGAGATGAGGATTTTTTTTTAAAGATTTTATTTATTTATTTGACACACAGAGAGAGATCACAAGTAGGCAGAGAGGCAGGCAGAGAGAGAGGTGGAAGCAGGCTCCCCGCCGAGCTGAGAGCCCCATGCGGGGCTTGATCCCAGGATCCTGAGATCATGACCTGAGCCGAAGGCAGAGGCTTTAACCCACTGAGCCACCCAGGCACCCCGGAGATGAGGATTTTTGCTTATCTGATGGATGTGACATGGTACCACATTATATTTCTTATTTTTCTCTGATGTCAACTCTTTTGTAGCAGGTACTGTTATTAACCCAATTTTATTCTTTTAAAAAGGATTTTATTTATTTATTTGAGGAAGAGACAGAGATAGGAACATAGATAGCAAGAGAGAGCAGGGAGGAGAGGGAGAAACAGGCAGGGACTCTACCCCAGGAACCTGGGATCATGACCTGAGTGGAAGGCAGACACTTAAACGACTGAGCCACCTAGGTGGCCCAGCCCAGTTTTATTGATGGGGAATGAAAGACTTAGAAACATTTGTCCACGGCTTCACATTTGGTAGGGGATAGGAAGTTAGGAATCATCCTGGAGCCATCATTTTATTTTTTTATTTTTTTAATTTTTTTAAAGATTTTATTTATTCATTTGACACAGAGAGAGAGATTACAAGTAGGCAGAGAGGCAGGCAGAGAGACAGGGAGAGGAGGAAGCAGGCTCCCTGCCGAGCAGAGAGCCCGATGTGGGCCTCGACCCCAGGACCCTGGGATCATGACCTGAGCTGAAGGCAGCGGCTTTAACCCACTGAGCCACCCAGGTGCCCAGGAGCCATCATTTTAGCTTATGCTTCACTGTTAGGTCACAATGTGTTGTTATAATGCAGAAACCATGCAGGGAATTCTATTTTTCTCTTCATTCTGTACTCATCCAGCGGCCTGCCCTCTCTCTGAACTTTTTTCCCATTCATCTTTTTACCCTTTTCCTGTTTCCTTTGTCCCATCTTTTCTTTTTCCTTCTCTCTTTTCCCTAATCCCTCTGTCCCTCTTTTCCCTCCCTCCCTCCTTCCTTCCATCCCCATGCTTTAAAAAATGATTTTTAAAAATCATTTAATCATTTAATATGGGTTATCCTGCATAGCTACTCGTAAAATTGAGAAAATTAAGTGAATGTGCATAGTAAAATCTTGAGAGACTAGCTGATTTTTCTTTAGGAAAGTACAAACCCATATATATCAAGGTTTTTGAAAGGGAAAGAAACAAAACTGAATGCATTTGTGTGTATGTAATTGGGAAATGACTGTTAGCAAAACTCTCTCTGGAGCAGCTGCTTCTGATACACACCACTTGCCTCTTATAATTAGAACAAAATTTAAGTTTCCTTAGGAACTGAAATTATGTAGCAAATTTATAATTAACAGTAAAATGTTGAATGGAGAATTGCCCCACCTTTCATTCCTGCATTAATTTCTCTATTAAATTTCTTTGGCAAGTTCTATTTTTAGTAAAAAAAAGATTTACCACCTAAGCAAGTAATGTGAGGAATATGATTTCAAAATAAAATACAAGCTCAGGGTGTTCCAAACCTTGCAGTTGGAAGAGCAATGAAGCAAATTGGACTCAGTCACCAAAGCACAAAGTTCAGCAAATTTCCAGGCCTCAGGGTTTGTTAGAAAGAAGACACAAAAAGTTAAATCAGGGTTTTTATACAGAATGTTGAAGTTTTGACTTTGCAGTGTTGCTTTTTTCCTTACTAAAGAGCAAGTTTTTCCTTTGTGCCTACACAGGCCCTCTGCATCCTTAGGACATGTTGCCTTCTGTGAAGCTATTTGGTTTCTATGGTTGCCACCATCATAGAGAGAAAGATCCATGACAAGAGGGCCCATGACTTGTTCCTCTTTGATTCCCCACAGACATTAGCACCCTGTCTGTCACATAGGAGGTGCACAATACATGACTACTGGATTAAGTTAAACTGAATTCAGTGAAGGTAATAGACATCTTGCTTCCTAATTCTCATCATGTCTCTGAAGAACTGGCCCCAAATACATGATGAACTGCTATGAGTGCAGTGAATCCCTTCATCTCCACAGCTACAAATTCTGGAAAACACCTATGTTACTACAAAAGTTAAGGTGTCGTAGGTGAGATATTGGGGGGTGAGGTTTTAGGATAGGTTAGCAGATCATCAGTAGGAGTGATTCCATTTCTGGAGGTGCAAATGAATATGTGAAGATAATGTCTTATCCTTGGATAGGTGGATTCAATCTTGTACACAACTTATTTTCTTTATTTTTTATTTTTTAATTAGTTAATTAATTAATTAATTAATAATTATTTAAAGAGAGTGAGAGCATGAGCCAGGGGTGAGGGGCAGGGACAGAGGGAGAGGCAGGCTCCCACTGAGCAGGGAGCCTGATGTGTGACTTGATGGATACCAGGACTCTGAGATCTTGATGTGAGCGGCTGGCAGACACTTAACTGACTGAGTCACCTAGGTGCCCCAATTTATTTTCTTTAAATTAAGACTTATAGGAGTTTTGTGGGTGACGGATTGAAAAGAATATTCTAAAATTAATTTGGAAGTAAAACATGAAATGAATTCATCCAAAAAATTCCGAAGGGGTAGTAAAGAGTGAAGGCTTGCCACACAAATATTAGGACATATAAACTGTCATTTTAAAACATGGTGTCACTGGGGCAGGAGTAGATTGACTTGTTTATCTGTTTACCTATTGACAGACATTTAGATTGTTTCCAGTTTTCAGCAAGTATGAATGGAGCTTCTGTGAACATTCATGTACAATTATTTGTGTGGACAAAAAATTGGGTAAATACTTAGGAGTGGAATTGTTGGATCTTATGGTAAGGGTAGGTTTAACCTCATAAGAGGTTGTCACGTTATATGATTTTGCCTTCCCACCAGCAGATTTTTAGTTGTTCTAGGTTCTCTCTAAAATTTATTAGAGAGATTTATTATTTGTTGTCAATATTTTAAATTTTAACTATTCTCATGGAAGTACAGGGAATCTCAATGTAGTTTTAGTTTGTATTTCCCTTATGACTAGTGATGTTGAGCATAGTTTTTTTCATGAGCTTATTGGTCAATTTTTACTTGGGTTTTTGTCTTCTTCTAATTGAGTTTAAGAGCTCTTTTTCTATTCTGGATACAAATGCTTTGTCAGCTGTGCATTGTATTAGGGTTCTCCAGATAAACAGAACCAATAGAACATATATAAGAGGAAATTCATTACAGGAATTGGCTTACACAGTTTGGAGGTTGAGAAGTCCTCCAGATCTCCCATATGCAAAACAGAGAACCAGGAAAGCTGGTAGGATAATCCAAATCTAAAGGAGTGAGGATCAGAATTGATGGTTTAAGTCCATATCTGAGTCCAGAAATTTGAGAACCAGGAGCACTACTGGATGTCTCAACTCAAGTAGAGAGAAAGCAGATTAATTCTTCTTTTGTCTTTTTGTTCTATTTTGGGGTATAAAAGGATTGGATGATGCCTACTTACTTTGGGGTCATCTACTTTACTGAGTTCACCAATTCAAATGGTAATCTTTTTTGGAAACACCTTCACAGACACACCCAGAAATAATGTTGTATCAACTCTCTGGGCATCCTTAGCCCAGTTAAGTTGACACATAAAATTAATGATCATATATGTATTGCAAATATTTCCACACAGTGTGTGGTTTGTCATTTTGTTTTCTTAATGGTATCTTTTTTTTTTTTTAAAGATTTTATTTATTTATTTGACAGAGAGAGAGATCAGATCACAAGTAGGCAGAGAGGCAGGCAGAGAGAGAGGAGGAAGCAGGCTCCCCCCCGCTGAGCAGGGAGCCCGATGCGGGCCTCGATCCCAGGACCCTGAGATCATGACCTGAGCTGAAAGCAGAGGCTTTAACCCACTGAGCCACCCAGGAGCCCTCTTAATGGTATCTTTAGAAAAACTGGAGTTTTTTATTTGATGAAATTTCATATTTCTTTCTTTTATGGTTCATGCTTTTTCTGTCCTGCTTAAAAATTTCTGCTTATATCAAGGGTGTAAAGATTTGGGGTGCCTGGGTGTCTCAGTCAGTTAAGTGTGTGCCTTCAGCTCAGGTCATGATCTCAGGGTCCTGGGATTGAGCCCCTGCTCACAGGGACCCTGCTTCTCTCTCTCCTCCCTGGTAACGCTCTCTCTTGCTATCACTCTCTCTCAAATAAATAAATAAAATCTTAAAAAAGAAAAAGAGTGTAAAGATTTTCTTTTGTTTTCTTTCTTTTTTTTTTTTTAAAGATTTTATTTATTTATTTCACAGAGGGAGAGAGATCACAAGGAAGCAGAGAGGCAGGCAGAGAGAGAGGGGGAAGCAGGCTCCCTGCTGAGCAGGGAGCCCGATGGGGGCTCGATCCCAGGACCCTGAGATCATGACCTGAGCTGAAAGCAGAGGCATTAACCCACTGAGCCACCCAGGCGCCCACTTTTGGTTTTTTTCTAGAAGTTTTATGTTTTCCTTTTATGTTTAGGTCTTGTCTAATATAAGCACTTTAAGCTATAAATTTCCCTCTAAGCTCTGTCTTAGCATTATCCCACAAGTTTTGATATATTGTATTACCATTTGGTTTGAAATATTTAATTTTCTTTGTGATTGCTTCTTTGACCTATATATTAAATATATTGTTTAAATTCCAAATATGTGGAAATCTTCCCTATATTTTTGTTACTGATTTAATATTAATAATTATTTATTTGGTTTAATTACCCTGGGTCAGAGAATATACTCTATATGATTTCAGTTCTTTTAAATTTGAGACTTATCTTAGGGCCCAGCAATAGATCTATTTTGGTGAACTGAATGTGCTTGAAAAGAATGTTTATTCTTTTTCCTGGTGGTATGTTCTATATTTGTCAGTTGGTCAAGTTAGTTGGGTGTGTTTTTCAAGTCTTCACCTGTACTGATTATCTTGTATACCTGCTTTGTCAATTACTGAAAGAAAGCCACCGAATTCTCCACTTATATTTGTGTGTTTTTCGATTTTTCCTTAAATCTCTGTTAAAGGGTACAAACACTAAATAAGGTTTCTGGGACCCTATTTCCAGTGTGTGGAGGGGTTGATTTTTTTTCCCCTCACATCCAACAATTCTCTATACTGCACTACCTGGGTGTACTATAATTCAACTCAATTCTGACACTACCTAAAGATAGCACCAGATTCCACAGATGAAGGGTTTAGTTTCACAAAACTTCCTCCACCCTCAATCCCCAGTTTCCGATGCAAATCACAAGTCCAGGCTGTTACCTGTGCTTCTGACTAACCAGCTACAGATTGAAGATTCCAGTGACCCCCTTCAACTAAGGATGCCAGTTGCAGGTCTTGGTTTTAACCTATACTTCTGACCAGCTGGCTATTGAAGGGAAGCAGAATTTTCCACCCCTGAAATAAATTTCTTTGACATAAGGATTATTTTGGGCTGATTATTTTTAAGAAACAGCAGACACAGGAAAAGCTCTGAAAACTGAGTAGAAGTTACCCTTTTGTAAGAGAAATTTACATTTATAATGGAAATCTCCATATGTAAGGATATTTCCCTCTCTGTACCAGGAAGAGGATGACTCATCAATGGAGAAGGCCATGACTTAAATCTGCATAACAACCATACCGTGTTTACTGTGCTTTTCCTTGTAACCTCCCATTACTGGACTCTCCTCCGCCCCTCCCAACCAACCTACACATCTTTTTTAGGCTTTTAGTTTAAGGTGGTATGTAAGGTGAGGTTTGGACAATCTCTGAAGTTGCTTGGTTTTCCAGTAACTTCCATGTATACAGAAGACATATACGTTACTAAACTTCTGTTTGCTTTTTCCCTGTAAATCTCTTTTATTTATTTATTTATTTATTTATTTATTTGTTTGTTTATTTATCTATCTTATCTATTTATTATTATTTTTTTTATCTTTTATTATTGAGAAGAGGGAGTGGGTTTCAGGCAAGAACCTAGACAAGTAAAAGGAAAATTCTACCACCTCCCCTACATTTTAAATCAGAGGTTCCCATGACCCCCTTGTTGGGTTTGATTAGCTTGCTAGTGTGGCTTACACAATTTAGGAAACCTATTTACATACTAGGTTACAAGTTTATTACAAAGGATATTAAAGGTTACAAGTCAACAGTCAGGTGAAGAGATATTTTGAGTGAGGTCTCAAACAGAGGATCTTCTGTTCCCATGGAGTTTGGGGTCTGGCACATGGAAGGATTCTGGTTTCCGAACTTGGAAGCTCAGTAAACACCCCCCTTTTGGCTTTTTATGGAGGCTTCATTACATAGACATAGACATAGACATGATACATATATCATTGGCCTTTGGTGACTGATTCAACCCTCCAACCCTTGTCTCCTCCATGGAAATAAGGGGGTGGGACTGAAAATTCCAACCTTCTATACATGATTAGTTCCCCTGGCATCCAACCCCCATTCTTAGGTGCTTTCCAAAAGTCATCTAATTAACATAAATCCAGTTGTGGTGGAAAGGGGCTTGTTATGAATAACAAGACACCCATTTTACCGTCATGGCTCTGAAGTGATTTCAGGAACTGAAGACATGAGACTAAATATAACAGAAGATCCTTCTCTTGTTCTTAACACTCAGGAAATTCCAAGGTTTGGGGAGCTGTGAGCCAGGAACCATGGACTAAGACCAAATATGTATGAAAAACATTTTGGTCATCTGAATGTTCAAATGTTTATTTATTATAAATGGTAATATTTCATACACATCTAGGATTTTTGTCTTCTTGGTGAATTGATCCCTTTATCAAATTTACTTCCTTATCTCTGGTAATATTTCCTGTTCTGAATTCTATTTTGTCTGATGTTAATATAGTCACTCCAGGTTCCTAACAGTTATTGTTTGTGTGGTGTATCTTATTCCATACTTTTGCTTTTGACTTATTGGTGGATTTCTTTTAATCTACTCTGATAATCTTTGCCTTTTAATTAGAATGTTCAGATTATTTACATTTAGTGTGATTATTGGTATAGTTGAATTAAAAACTACCACTTGGGGCATGTGGGTGGCTCATTCAGTTGAGAATCTGACTCTTGATTTTGGCTTGGGTCATGATCTCAGGGTTGTGAGCCCAGCGTTGGGCTCCATGCTCAGCACAAAGTCTGCTTGGGTTTCTCTCCCTCTGCCCCTCCCCCCATTTGTTGTCTTGCTCTCTTTCCCTCTCTCTTTCAAATGAATAAATAAATCTTTAAAAATTTTTAAAAAATGAGTAAATTAAAAACTATTTTGTCACCTGTTTTTTATTTGTCCCTTCTTCCCCTTTTCCTCTTTTTTTGGGGTCAATTAAATATTTTCTAATATTTCATCTGTCTTACTGTTGACTTACCTGTATTTATTTTTATTTCTTTATTTTTAGAAGTTGTGTTCAAGTTTTGAGTGTGCATCCTTTGCTTATCACTTTCTGGTGTGGGTGACATGGTTTGCTACTCTTCCCCTCCCCAGTAATCCCAGTAATTTAAGACTTTTGTTCCAAAGAAGAGAAGGGTGTGGGTGGGCTTCATGTCTTTCCCAGTCTACCCAAATCTTTCTCATAAATAGTTTTAGAGGTCTATGGAGAAGAACAGCAAGTGGGCATGAGCTCCCCTTGTGTCTGATGCTCCCAGGAGGTTCTTTGATCTCTAGTAGTCCACTAGGGGCCTTTAGCCACTTGTTAAAAATTATAGTTGAATTCTTCTTGCCCACTTTTATGATCCTCAGTGTCTCTTTCTTTCATACTCTGTCACAGATAAGCTAGTGGTTCCAGCTTTTTGGCAGCTCCAATCTTTTCTTGGCTTTCTTTCTACTTGGTTGCCCTCTGATCTCAGTTCTCTGATGGGTTACAGAAGAGTTATGAATTTGTAGTTCATTCATTTTTCTCTTGTACTTGGGATGGGACTGATACCTTTCTAGCTATGTGCTGGGCAGAAACAAAACTCTCTTTGAAGTAGGAGTTAGAAATTGAAAAGCTGAGAACCCAAATAGGGAATGTTGAGCAACCTAAAGATTTGCAACATGAAGAAGCCTTGGCTGGGAGAGGAGAGGAGGAAGTGCTTCTCAGCCTGGTAGTTATATTGCCCAAGCAGAACCTAGAACCATAGAGGGTTTGTCTGGTGGGAGGTGGAGCCACTGAAGAAACCCAGACATTACTTGAGGTGGCACCTGTGGTGTAAAAGGAGAGAGAAAAAAAAACAACCCACCTTTATCGTTTTCTTGCCATTTGGTTTCTTGACAGTGCCACCCATTGGACAAACCAGCTATTCGTTTCTTCTCTCTGCTTCTCTTTCTTACCAGAGTTCCTTTTGTTTGTGACTCTTTTTATTGGTCTCTGTGTTATGGTTTTCCTCACATATCTGTAATTAGTGGTTGCCCTTTCATATTTAAGAATGAGATTCTAAAGTCCTGAATAGAAATTCTATGTGCTGAATGGAAATTCTAGGTGCTTGTTGAATTGAGTACTCCACGTTTTGTGATTTGGTGGGGAATCTAGGCCATCTTCTAAGGGAAAATTTAAATATCAAGATTTCCTAGTTTTCCTTCTTAGGCCAGTTTCTTCAAAGAGGAACTCTTCCCCCTTCCTGTCTGGGGTGATATAGAACTAGCAACAGTTTCTTGGGAGCTCAGTATGGATTAGAGTTCAGTCTGTATAGTTCCCTTTTTCAGTAAATCACCCATCTCTGCACTCAGTTATTACTGGTCTTGCCCAGGTGATAGTCTCTTGATCAATTTTCTGATCTTCTGATTTATGGTCTTCTGTTCATCTTCCTGCCTTGTCTATATGGACTGGTGAGTGCTATGGATAAAGGTATCCTATATACTTCTTATAAAGATTTTCAACCAATTCTTTTGTTTCAGCTTAATCGAAACTGTGGACTCAGAGATACCTGGTTTATCTAATTCTTGAGAATTCCCAAAGTTCTATAACTTACCAAGTTTTTGAGATATAATTAGCTTACTTTTTATTGGATTTCCTATTACAGATTCAGGTTTCATCTTTCTCTGTCCAATAAGGCTACTATTCATTTATTGTTTTTCAGTTTCCAGAATTTGTTGACATCTCTCAATATACTGTCATTGGCTTCTGGGGTGTGTGTGTGTGTGTGTGTGTGTGTGTGTGTGTGTGTGTGTGTGTGTGTGTGTGTGTGTATCTGTATAGTTTTTAAATCCTTTTCCTTTCATCTTAGTGGGATTTTAGGAGGTAACAGGGGAAAAAAACCAATTATTTTCAATCCACTAAATTTACCCATGAATTTATGTGTATTGCATTTTGAATTGAGAGAAAAAACCTTGGTATAAAAAGAAATGGTTAATGGTCATTATTAGGCAAATTAACTTATTAGCTAATTCAATTTAAAAATAAAATGTTTTATTATTAATAGTAAGGTAATAAGGAAATATAGAAATAGTGAATTGCTTAAGTTATTAGATATTTATTTCAGGGGCACCTGGGTGGCTCAGTCATTAAGTATCTGCCTTCTGCTTAGGTCGGGATCATAGGGTCCTGGGATCCAGCCCCACATCAGGCTCCCTGCTCAGCGGGAAGCATGCTTCTCCCTCTCCCACTCTGCCTGATTGTGTTCTCTCTCTTGCTGTGTCTCTCTCTGTCAAATAAATATCTTTAAAAAAAAAAAGACATTTACCTCAGTTTTTATCTTCATGGGACTATTTTTTTATCATAGAATATAAAAAGGGAACACATGATTTAGGAAATTATAGTATTAACAAAAATTATAATATGAAAAGGAAAATACAGAATATAAATTTGTAAGTATTTCTTGATCACAAATATCTAGAATTTCAGGATTAACAAATTGTTCTTTATTTTGCTTCTACTCTCAAATATAAATTGTTATTATAATGTTACTTAGTTTTCCTTCATTGTATTTGAAGTGTTTTAATATTTACCATTGATTTGTTTTTGTCCCTGAAAGGGTAAGAACTAATATCTGGATGGAAGTAGGACAAAAGGAGAATAGACCAGAAAAAAGGCTACATATCATTGACAACTCTGGACTTTGAGATAACCAAGCAGCTTTTCAAGCAGGTCTTTGACAGTTTTTTTTAGATGCTGTAACTGGTCATGACTTTGGATTGCTTTCCTATTACCAGGAGGTTATCATATTTGTACTTGTAAACATGTCAGTTAGACCATGTTGGAAGTGGCATGTCTAGAACTAAATATGTGGGAAGAAGGGTATTTTCTCTCCCTTGTAAATTTTGTGTAAATAGTGTTAAACACCAATGAAGAGAACTTCAAGAAATGTCCAACAGGATAGGATCAATAGGATGTGGAGTGTAGAACATAAAGAAGAAGGATCCTAGATCCTGGAAGGAAGGGGTGTAATGCTCTACATCAGCCAGTGTAGGGAGACTCTTAACAAAAGAGTGGGTATGGATGCATCTACGATCCCTCCAACCTGGGCATAGCTCATTAGAATAGGAATAAGCTTTGGTCCAGAACTAAACTATGATGGTTTAAGAGGCAAATTCTTTGAAACTCCTCTTTTTGAAAGAGGTCTAAATCTCCCCTACTTTTTGCATCTAAGCTGGACTTAGTGACTGGTTAACCAGTAAGAGTATGGTGAAAATGATGTGATGTGACTTAGAAAGCTAGGTCTTAGAAGGCAATATATTTCTCACCTGGTTCACTGAAAGAGTCACATTGGAGCCTTGGGGTGCCAGGAAAGAATTTTATCACCTCAAAACTACCATGCTTCAATGAAGCCCAAACTAGCCCCTATGGAGAGACCACACAGAGAGCCCTTGAAACCTAAAACCCAACAGAGGAGCCTGGCCAACTGCCTGTTTTTTCAGCCCTGCTGGTCTACTAATTCCAGGCTTCCTCTGATGGCAACTGCACTGAAAACCTGAGCCACAACCCTCCAGCTGAGTGCTTCTCAAATTCTTGACCCTGGAAACAGGAGAGAAAAGGAAATAATTGTTGTTTTAGGTCACTAACCTATGTTGTTAACTGACACAGCTATAGATAATTGATTTACAGTACCAAGTATTTTCCCATTTTCTATTGCTATCTAACAACCTATCCCAAAACTCAGTGGTACAAAGCAAGCATTTTATTGTGCTCATAGGTGATGTTGATCAAGAATTAAGACTGGGGACAGTACGGATGGCTTGTCACCACTCCATGATATCTGATGCATCAGTCAGAAAGATGCAAAAGCTAGGAGTGGTTGAATGGCTGGGGACTGGTATTATCTGGAGGCAACTTTACTTACATATGCCTGGTGGTTGATGTTGGCTGTTTACTAGGACCTCGGCTGGAGATGGCAGCCACAATACCTCTGTGGTCCCCTGTGTAGCCTGGGACTTATTCATAGTACCATGACTAGATTCCAGGAGCAAGCTGCTAGTTTCTTAAGGCCAGGTTCTAGACCTGGACAGTGTCACTTCTGTGTTCACATAACCCACATTCAAGGGGAGAAGACATAGACCACCATCTCTGCGGGGGCACAGTGTCTAAGAATTTTGGATACTCCAAGCCATGGGCCAGATAGTGGTCTACAACAAGTTCTGGCTCAAAATGATAAACTGGGTTAATTATTTTACCTTTTTCCAAAATTTAGACTAAGTAATATGAAGGAATTATCTAGTTAGAAGTGAGAGGTAGAGATGAAAGAATACCATGCTGTATGAATAAGGCCATGGGTAAACCAAGGTTATGAAGAAGCAGACAGTATGAGAAACGAAAACATCTACTGAGTAGAGACAATGAAGAAGGAAGGAGAAATGGGATAAGAGAAGATTTGTGTAGCCCTGGGAAGGGACCATGATAAGGTAGGGGAGCCTCTGGAATGGCCCTGTGCTTGGCAGTTCCTATTCAATTATAGTTCATTTGTTGGTTTTGACATTGGTCTTATCTTTCTTATGCAATTTTCTAGGTCACGTCAATAACAGAGTCCTCCATGGCAGTAAGGTGTAGTGAAATGAATGGGACTGGGAAACAAGTTTCTTCTTTCCTCAGAATGTTTACTGACGTGTTAGTGAGAGCCACCATTAGAGAGAAATAACTGTAAAATGGTTGTTGCTGAGTAGTAAGAGCCACTCTGTGCTCATTATTGGCCTCTCAAATTGATCATTATAGGCTAGGAAGAGATGTAGGAAGCGGGCACAAGAAAATATTATTTCTAAAGATGTATTGTTTTGTAATGCATTTTGAAATGGAAATGGAAGGCTTAGAGATCTGCTTTTATCCAGCCACAGGAGTTATTTCTGCCAACAGGGAATGAACAAAACTTCAAAATACATTCATTCAACAGATTTTCCCTGAAATTATAGAATACTTATTATTATATGGTATATTGGTCACCTGTTTACTAAATTCGGTGGCATACTCTTTTAAAAGAAATGTTTTGTCACCCAAGAAATGAGGTGTTTTCCTCATACTCTTAAGATGGGGCATTTGGATTTCATCTATTGCTACATACTGATCTTTTCATGTAAAGGAATAGTTAGGCAGTCCTTAAGGCAGCACCATCAAAACAGTTTTGACTCCCAGAATATCATTAACATATTAGAGGGAATAAAGAATTCTAAGTTGTAAATAATACTAATATATGTCTCTTTCTTGTAGAGCTGTCCTACCAAAGACTCACTTAAGATTCTGCCAATAAAGTAGAGTGTTTTGAGCTCTTTTTGTTGTGACAGGAAAGATATGATGTGAAGGCAGGTCAAAGTAGGGTTATAACTGCTGACAAGGGTCATTCTTTGAAAAACTCCTGGGCTTTTACACATTTTTACCATGACACACTAACATTTAATCCTTATTGTAGTTATTTAACCTAATCATTGTGCCAAAGATATAATTGATCTTTCTTCTGTAGGAGGAACATAGAATAACAGTGCCCTAATTTTGTATGTCTCTGTTCCATAATGACAGGCTGTCATTTTCTATAATTTACCAGAGATGATGAACAATGTGTGTAGGCTGAATGTAGTTGCTTAGTAACCACTTTTTAAATTTTTCTTAAATGTAATTGCTTCTCTGCTAGGGAAACACTGATCCAGCTAATTTGCATTGAACCACTTTCTAAGCAATTCCACATATTAAGCACCCCTGTGCCTTTTGTTTCAAATTATTTGCCTTTTAAAATCTGTTAAGGTAACCACCTTTGTAATGATCATCATTTGTTTTTGAACAAAGTGAGGCTTTCAAATAGTTATCTGTCCATAGTCATTTTCACCACTGTTTTGGTTTTTGTTTTGTTTTTTGTATCTCTTATTGCTTTTTTAGAATTGAGGATGATATTTAAAAAGAATCATAAAGATCCCCAGTTTCACTTTGAAAGATTCTAGATGCTTTCTAACACCACAGATCTGGTTTTCTTATATTGAGTATCAAAATTTGCACCATATGAGTGTTCTCTTGGCTTCTAGTCCTGATCTATCTCTTGCTGTTAATTGAACATCTATGTTACTATTTCAGAAAATACCGAGTCTATGCAGATACCTAGCACATAGCTTCACTTTTTGTAGTTGTGTCTACCCATATACACTGACTTGAAGGGTGAAATGGTTAAAAGCTATAATTCTGTTAAATAGTTGTTGTTAGTAGTACAGGATAATATTTCAAATCCTGAATTACTGTACTGTTTCCAGTCCACCTATAGCTGCCCATCTTTCAAGTAGGCAGAATGCTACTATTGATGTAGAAGTAATTCATAGTGTGAACAAAGTTGACTTACTCCTTGATTCTAAGTTTGAGTTGGATATGAGATAGAAGAGACTAGAAAGGATTTGAGGAACTGAAAGAACATGTTTATATTTCTGCCCCCAGTCTTCAAACTTAGTAAATGACATCTAAGCTAGAGGAGAGGAGAGAGTTTGGAGAGAAGACAAACGAAATAAGAAGCAGCATGGTGACTTTACTCTTTGGACCCCATCCATGTATGTGTCTCCACCCTCTCAAATCTACCTTAGATCTCAGGGTCCCAGAGAGGAAAGTCTCAGGCAAAATCTAGAACAACTGCCAGCCTCCAAGATAGCTAAGAGTGAGAGTTGAAAAGCCACTTGGGAGAAGGTCACCTAGCATTGTTGAGAAGGCCTTCATCAAAAGAAGTGCTGCTTATACTTTCTGCCAGGGATGAGAAGGAGTACAAAACTGAACCCAGATGACTGGCAGTACCAGAGAACAGAGGAGGAGCTGGTGGTCAAGAGCTTTGAGCTCTGCTTGGGGAAGCTCTAGATACCTTGAACCAAGAGGCCAGACAGTTATATCCCCCAATAAGACACCAGCAGAAACATGACCTCAGAGAAGTGACATATAGCTTACCAGTGCTGCAATGCTCCCATATACTGCCCTAGCACTCAGTTACTACCTTAGAGGCAATGATGGAAGACAGAATATTCAGTTCACTAAGATTTAACCTGGTGGTGATTTGACTACAAGTTGGAGTTCTTGGAGAGAAAAATCAGTGCTGGACAAAACAGCTGTTTTTCCAGGAGTTATTTGTTTTAAGTTGCATCAGTAGGTGGACTGGAGAAATAGATTTCTTACTGATTTATACAAATAAAGAAAGTGAACATGTTTGCATCCTATTTCATTTGTACCTGTGTGGCTCAGTCTGGTTTTGTTAAGACAGCAGGGGTTGAGGGGATGAGAGTGGAGGAAGCAGAAGAGTGTATTGAAGTTTCTATCTTATATGGGACAATGTGGATGTTATGGTCAAGAGTAGATGATCTGTAACAAGAAAACCTGGTTTGAGTCCTAGCCTCAACAATGACCCGTTTTGTGTTTCGGGCCAATTATTTGATTCTACTGAAGCTGATTTTCCTCACTGGCAGAAATATAATATCCAACCTCATAGGGTTCTTGCGAGGTTTTGAGATATAATATATCACACTTTCAACACATAGTGTTTAGAATATAATCACAGTGTATCATATTCTTGACCTCCAGTGCTTTCCTTCATCCTCACCACCTACCACCCCTCTCTTCCACAGTCCCCCACCCTGGAGCACGAAAGAAGGCTCCATGTGGGCAGAACATCTACCTCATCCGCTTCTGTATCCATAGTGTCTGGCACACAATAGGTGTCAAATGAATAGTTTTTGGTTGAATAAATTGTGTCAGAGCTCTAGGGAGGTAGCTGGGAGTATTAAAGCAGATTCTTCCCATAGAGTAAGTACCAAGTGAAAGGAAAATACTTAGACCTCAGTGGGGTGAATGGAAGAGCAGGTGATTGTAAATGGTAAGTTTTAGGAGTGCTGATTTTCATTAGAGTGAGGGAAACAGAACACATTCATACTCATATGCACACTTATATTTACAATAGAAAGGGAATAGAAATCCATGGTCTATATAGACCAAAGAATCCTGAGCTAAAAAGCATAGTTTTATAAACTACTGGTTGTGTTTTCCAACAGTGTGTATATGTTTGTGAGAAAGTACATGTTATGTCTCTCTCTAGCATGTCATTCTGAATGTCTGCAAAATACTTGGACTAGATTTTTCAGTCTTACCTGATTGTTTTGAATCTATCTATCCATCTCTCTATCATCTATCATAGGTAAGCTAAGTACTTCTGTATGAAAAATGTAAATAGAATTTAACTACGTTGCAAGGTCATTACTGGTGCTTTAAGGATCTTTAAGAGCTTGTAAAGATGAAGACATTTTAGAAAGATTTTCATTTGACATTTTAAGGCTACTTAGGTTTTTAGCATTCAATTAACCTTTAGACCTGGCTCATTTATAAAATGGGTAACAGAGTTGACCTTGGAATAAGAGCAAAATCTTTATGGATAATTGGATTAGGACAAAGTATACCTTCATTCTTTTCTTTCTTTTTTAAATAAAAAACCTTTAAAATCTCACATTTGTAGTTTTTATTATTTTCATCATAACTGCTGGGAATGATGGGTAATGGTTTTCTAAAGGAAGAGAATTTTATGTTTCTAATGATTAAAGATTTAATGTCCTTGACATAATAATTGATGCTGTTTACTTCTGGTTTTCTTGAAAATTCTCATCATTTGATTTCCATATTTGTTGCACATAAGGAATACCCTAAGTACAAAATGGTTTGCCCTTATATTATGACATCATCAAGCCATAAGTAAATGTTCTTTTACTTATGAGAAAAGGAAAAGGTTAATTCTTGGGTTCTTTTGAAATTAATTATTTGAATATGTTATCATTTAATAATATAGAATGAATGTTTCATTCTTCCTATAAAGCTGTTTCTCTAAGACCAGCAGTAGCCAAGAGCTGACTAGGAGAGGCTAATTTTAGACTCCAGCTAAGCAGGAAGGTATTGGTCCAGTGATTCTCAGACTTTCTCATCCAAACAATCACCTGAAGAATTTGTTAAATCACAGATCTCTGGGTCCCACACCCAGAAATTTTGATTTAATGTGTGATGTAGTTGATTAAAAGGTGGCTTCCAAAAAGATAGAGTCACACATTCTATCCCCTGGAATCTGCGAATGAGACCTTATGTGGAAAAAGGGTCTTTGCGGGTGTAACTAAGGATCTCCAGACAGGATTTTTCTGGATGATCTGGGTAGGTCCTAAATCCAAAAACAAGTGTCCATATAAGATACACACTGAAGGAGAAAAGACACACAGAGGAGAAAGCCATAGGAAGGCAGAAATTGTAGTTTGTAGTCATAGGCTAAGGAACACCTAGAGCCATCAGAAGCTGGAAGAGGCAAAGAATGATTCTGCTGTAGAGACTTCTAAGGATGCACAGTCCTGCTAACACCTTGATTTTTAACTTCTGGCCCCTAGAACTGTGAGAGAATGCATTCTTTGTTGATTTAAGTCATTTAGTTTATGGTAAATTGTACAGCAACCCTAGGAAACTAGCACAGGTGTGGACAAGGACAAAGCACTTGAATTTCGTGCAAGCTATTGCTGCTGGGAAGCGGACCATGATTTGAATGGTACTGAGTTAGTAGATGCTGCAAGTTTAGATGGAAAAGAAATCAAGTCCAGGGGTGCCTGGGTGGCTCAGTGGGTTAAAGCCTCTGCTTTCGGCTCAGGTCATGATCTCAGCGTCCTGGGATCGAGGCCCGCATCGGGCTCTCTGCTCAGCAGGGAGCCTGCTTCCTCCTCTCCCTGTCTCTCTGCCTGCCTCTCTGCCTACTTGTAATCTCTCTCTCTGTGTCAAATAAATAAATAAAATCTTTAAAAAAAAAAAAAAGAAATCAAGTCCAGGATGTTCCATAAATCTATCAAATACAATGAATTCAGATCATCTAACTGCCTAGGATATCTGAAGATGAGCAAGGTTGAAACTTACTTTGCACTACTTTCTCTCCTCTTCCGATATGTCCTGCTGTGTGGGTGTTCTGTAGCAGCCTGTATTTCGGTGTAGGTAGCACTGATTACCACTGTAATAATTGTTTCAATGTCTTTCTTTCTGGAACATTGTAAATTTTTAAGGATAGAGGCCATAAAAACCTTATAGCTCTATCTACAGTTCCTAACACAGAGTTTAGCATGCAGTAGGTGTTCGATAAACATGTCAATGAATGAAAGGTGAGCCGTGCCCTAAAGTAGAATTAGAGGTTCAGAGATTACTACTCTTAGTAGAATATTTACTGTTTCTCTATGACTGCAGATTGTTTTTAAAGGTTTTATTTATTTATTTGACAGAGAGAGATTACAAGTAGGCAAAGAGGCAGGCAGAGAGAGAGGAGGAAGCAGGCTCCCTGATGAGCAGGGAGCCCAATGTGGGGCTCCATCCCAGGACCCTAAGATCATGACTGGAGCCGAAGGCAGAGGCTTTAACCCACTGAGCCACCCAGGCGCCCCAGACTGCAGATTTTTATGAAGCAGATTTAGTAGACAAAATAAGATGTTAGAAGTGGACCAACAAATAATTATTATCTTTTTTTCTGTGCAGAATGATTTATTGAATTAGATGCTCTTAATCAAAATATATATTTTATAAATATATTCAGGCCCTGTCAGCTGCAATTGATTGGTATGATCCTTCTTTTTACCTCTGAGGCAAGGTTTTGTCAGTATGTGTTATATACATGCCAAAAAAAAAAAAAAAACCACAACAACTTTCTAGAAAGTACTCATTTTAATAAGACCTCATTTTTACTAGGGTTTTAAAGACAGGGTTTGAAACTGCAGCTTCATATTTTTTTTCCCTAACCAATGACATGAAATCAGCTTTTTAAGTAGATCATCACTTTTCATCCCCAAGAACAAAATGACCAATTTGTAACTATGTACATAAATTCTGCTAAGAATTTAATGATTAAGTCCCATGCTAGCATACAGATTGGTAGTTTTGATGGCATCACTAGCTAGAGTTCTAGCTATGCAAGGTGACCCAGGAAATTTCAGCAGAAATTATTTAACAGTAGCCCATTTTTCTTCTGTGGGATATATATATTTTCTAACCTTTCAAAGTTTAATTTTTTTTCACCTTTACTGATATAATTGACAAATAAAATTGAAATATATTTAAAGTGTACAAAGTAATTTGATATATATACACACACTGTGAAGGAATTCTTGACTTGGCAGAATGGCTAAAATCAACAAGTCAGGAAACGACAGACATTGGCAAGGTTGCAGAGAAAGGGGAACCCTCCTACACTGTTGGTGGGAATGCAAGCTGGTGCAGCCACTCTGGAAAACAGTGTGGAGATTCCTCAAAAAGTTGAAAATGGAGCTACCCTACGACCCAGCAATCGCACTACTGGGTATTTACCCTAAAGATACAAAGGTAGTGATCCTCAGGGGCACGTGCACCCGAATGTTTATAGCAGCAATGTCCACAATAGCCAAACTATGGAAAGAACCTAGATGTCCATCAACAGATGAATGGATAAAGAAGATGTGGTATATATATACAATGGAATACTATGCAGCTATCAAAAGAAACGAAATCTTGCCATTTGCAACGACATGGATGGAACTGGAGGGTATTATGCTGAGCGAAATAAGTCAATCAGAGAAAGACAATTATCATATGATCTCTCTGATATGAGGAACTTGAGGGGCAGGGTGGGGGGTCGTGGGGGGTAGGGAGGGAAAAATAATGAAACAAGATGGGATGGGGAAGGAGACAAACCATAAGAGACTCCTAATCTCACAAAACAAACTGAGGGTTACTGGGGGGTGGGAGGGTAGGGATAGGGTGGATGGGTTATGGACATTGGGGAGGGTTTGTGCTTTGGTGAATGCTGTGAAAGATGTAAGCCTGATGATTCACAGACCTGTACCCCTGGGGCAAAGAATAAAAAAAATTAAAAAATTAAAAAAAAAAAAGAATTCTTGACTGGGATAGCTTAAAGGGTTTTTATCAGCTAGATAATGTATTATATATTAACTACTAGCTGAGCTCCATTTTGCTAGTAAGTGAAGGTTTGAATTAAAAAATTTAAATCCACATTTTAAATTCATATTTAAATCCAAGAGACCATATTCTTCTCATAAGACCACATTAAAAAATAAAATAACTTGTATAGGTAATTCCCTTCAGGCTAAGATGGGAAAATGGAATGTTGTGATTTATAGGAAATGTGTATTGTAAATTATCTAAATGACCACATATGTATTTTTCATATTATTTGATCCTAGCCCCTTGGTTCCTGGCTCACAAATTCCAAAACCCTCGGAATTTCCTGAGTGATAAGAGCAATGGGAGCATTTTTTGTCATAATACTTGGTGTCTTGTCCTCAGTTTCTGAAATCATTTCAAAACCATGAAGGGCAAAATGGGTGTCTTGTTATTCGTAAGAAGCCCCGCCCACCATGACTGGGCTTATGTTAATGAGGTGACTTTTGGAAAGTACCTAAGGATGGGGGCTGGTTGCCAGAAGAGCCAACTATGTGGTTAGAGGTTGCAACCATTTGTCCTCCTGCCCTATCTTCTGGGAGGGGAGAGGATCTAAAAGTTGAATTCAGTCACCAATGGCCAGTGACTTAATCAAACATACCTCTTTTAATGAGGCCTCCATAAAAGCCCAGAAGGGTGGGTTTTGGAGAGCTTCCAGGTTGGTGAATATAATACATGGAGATTTGGGAGAGTGGTATGGTGGGGGAGGGCATGGACACTCCCTGTCCTTTCCTTATACTCTGCTCTATGAAACTCTTCATCTGGCTTTTCCTGAGTTATATCCTTTTATAATAAACGATAATCAGTTAAGTAAAATGTTTCCCTGAGGTCTGTTAGCCACTCTAGTCAACTAATTGAACCCGAGGAGGGAGTTACCGGAATCTTCTACCATAGCCACCTGGTCCAGGGAACAACCTGGACTTGCCTTGGCATTTCAAGTGAGGGCAGTCTTGTGGGAAGGAGTCTGGGTGTTGTCTCTGGGAACCTAATGTCACAATGGAGTTGAATTGTAGGAAGCCCAGCTGGCTTCTCTTCCTTCCAATTTTAAGAGGAATGCATTTAATCTTTCACCATTACATAAGAAATTAGCATCCATTTGAAAATACAATCTATTTTGGTAATGCAGTCATCTTGCTGTTCATTAACTGTAAAGTAGCAACTTGTGAGCTCCCAAGATCCATTTAGTCTAGTATACAATTCTATAGTCAGTAATGTTTCTGCAAATATCAAATGCAGTGATTTCGTCTTCTTCTTTTTTTTTTTTAAGAAAAACTCTACTCCTAGGTGAATTGTCATCAGTCTGAAATTGTGTTTGTTTAATGGGAAATAGTAATTTCTTGACTGAGTACATATAACTATGGATATGTGATTCACTTTTGTTGTGTCACTACAGTTCTTATTTATCGCTTAAATGATATCCAGTTTAAATCATTAGAGTCCCAATATCTGTTGATCTGTGTCTTTTGTCTCTTCACACATGAGGGCGCTTATGTTCTAGAAGTCTCTCTAATGTCTTCAGGAGAAAAGCAAACACCTCTTTGGCATACACCTGGAACATTCATAAATTCTCTTAAGAGCAGGGTCAGAATTATCTTTAATTACTTGCCATCTTCTGTAGTACTTGTGTATACTTTACTTCAGCTACATCATAAATAAATTCCCGTATGTGAGATAGCATCATCGTTTCCCTGCTCATGGTACCTGAAAGAACCTGATCAACATATCTGAAATTAGAGTAAGAATAAATTATTAATTTCGGACTCTTTTCTTTGGATGACAAGGAATTGAGTGCACTTTACATTCCTCTGCCTTCCCTCCTCAACCCCAACCATCCCAATACTTTTTTAAAAAAGATTTATTTATTTCTTTATTTGAGAGAAAGGGAGCGAGAGAAATGTGCACAAATTGGAGGGGGAGAGGGAGAGTGAGAGAGAATCTCTCTCAAGGAGAGATCTGTGTCTCTCCTTGTCTCAAGTCTCAAGAAGACTCTGTGGTGAGCACAGAGCCTGACATGGGGTTCAATCCCACATCCCCAAGGACACGACCAAAGCCGAAACCATGAGTCAGATGCCCAACCAAATACACTACCCACGTGCCCCCCCGCCAAGACTGTTAACAGCCAATGTTAATTTAACATTAGGCTGTGGATTTATCTTGCTGGTGCAAAGAACTAAAATAGGCTAATAAAATAAAATAGTTTTATTTTGGAAGCAGCCTGGTTTTACAGAGAAACTGTGTGAGCAAAATGTTATTTACCTAGGCCCTAGTTGGATGGCAAGATAGCTTTGGGATAAACCTAGTTATTTAGTGTGGGGAATTTTATTATGACAAAACTAACATGTAAAACACAGAAAAGGAGAGAGTTGAATGTCCTTTAGCTTAATAAGGCCATGGTTATTGTTTGGCAAGTGGTAAAATAAATAGGCAAAATTAGCAATCTCAAATAAAGAAACCAGGGCGTTTTCCATGTAGGCTAGCCTGGCTGGACATCACAAGAAAAAAGGTTATAATGTGGCAAATTGTTGCCTTCGGTTGTTTTCAGGAAAAGCTTACCCCCAGCAACTCCTGCAGGAGAAGATGGAACAGCGGTTGAAGCATCCTGTCCTCATTCTTTCTCTGTGATTTCGTAGACAACTAACATCCTAAGATGAAAGACATCTTTAGCCATCCCTCTGCTTCCTAGGCAGCACAATGATATTACAGTCTCTGAGTAGACACAGAAAAAGAAGACTTACTGATAACAGGTGTGGGATAGGGAGCAGAGCCAGTACTTGTGATCAGAACAAAATTTCCACTTTCTTTTTTTTTCTTTAAATTGAGATATAATTGACATATAACATTTTATTAGTTTCAGGTATACAACATAATGATTTTATATATATATGTGTATATATATGTATATATATATATTGCAAAATGATCACCGCAGTACTTTTGGTTAACATCCATTACCACACAGTTGCAGTTTTTTTTCTTGTGATGAGAGCCTTTAAGATCTGTTCTCTAAGGGACTTTAAAATATACAATATCAATTATAGTCATCATGCTGTATATTACATTCCCAGAACTTATTTATTTTATAACTGGCAGTTTGTACCTTTTGACCCCCTTCACCCACTTTGCCTACCCCCATCTCTGGCAATCACCAGTCTGTTCTCTGTGTCTGTAAGTTCAGCTTTTTTAAAATTTTAATTAAGTTTCCACATATAAGTTAGATCATACAGTATTTGTCTTTCTCTGTCTGATTTATTTCACTTAGCATAATGCCCTCAAGATCTATCTCTGTTGTTGCAAATTGCAGAGTTCTTTCCTTTTTATGGTAGATGATATTCCATTGCATTCCAAGTGTGAGATATGTGTCTCTCTCTCTCACACACACACATTTGCTTTTTCCATTCATCTGTTGATGGACCCTTAGGTTCTTTCCCTGTCTTGACCATTGTAAATAAATCTGCATAAACATGGGGGAGTTCAGATGCCTTTTCAAGATAGAAATTTCATTTCCTTTAGATAAATAGAATAGGAATTGCTGGATCACAGTTGTTTACCCTTTACAATCATGGCACAGTGTAGTGCTTGGCTCTAGGAATCATGGAAGAGGGAGCACATCGAACACTGTTAGTGTGAACTCAGACCATCTGTCAGCTGGTGTGGATTCCAAAATATTTAGTATTTCAGTCATTGGTCAGGGCAGACTGGGACCTTTCTCAAGAATTTAGGGCCAGAAAGAACGTTGCCAGGGTGCTCTAGTAAATGTTTAACAACCAGTTCTCTGAACAAAGAAAAAACTCTGATTTATCATGTTTGCCATTTTCTGTGATATAGATCCTCCCTCTGTGGCTGATTTCAAGCTACCAATATCATGTGACTTGTCAGGCAGAGATGTGCGGGAGCACATGTATAGCATTTCCACCGTAGAAGCACAACCAATATAATTTCAAGGGCATAGATAACAAGAAATTGGAGTAAAATTAGAGAGCTAGGAGTTTTGAGTATTTATTACCTTTGCTTTTAGTATTAGAAATATTATCTTATTTTTTATAAGATTTTATAAGATTTTTTTATAAGATTTTGAATCTTATTTGCAAATATCTGATTATGTGGAACATTTAAGAGGTTGGGGGGGCATTTTCCTTCACTTGTGGTTTTCTCACTTGTTTTTTTTACTTTCAGCTGCTTTGGTTTCACATTTTGAGGTTTGCTCAGTTATTTGGTTCTGATTCACTTTGTGACATTGATGCCTATCATATTTCTAAAAACTAACATTCTGAGAGTGAAATGATAGCTCAATACCAAACAAGACTTTTTACCCAAACATCACTGTAAGCGTATTAAATGTCATCCCTTCCTATTGTTTTCCATAACCCCAAACTGTGTCTTCCTGTTGATTTATTCTGTGATATCAATTTGCTTACTAAAGTATTTTTAAAATAGATCAAGTTTTTGATTTCTAATAAATAACAAATTTAAATTTGGACATATCCAACTTTCTGCTCATTATAGCAAGAAAGCAGTTTATAATTGGCCACAACCAATGTAACCTTGAATTTCCCATTATTTTATTTCATGCAAAATAATTTTAATGTAATATTCTGTGCATCCTATTTACAGTTTCTTGTTTTATAAAAGACAAGAGAAACAATATAAGAAACATAGTGTGTTTTATAATCTATGGTCACAATTTACCAGATAACAAGAGAAAATGAAAGGCAAAAGAGTCTCTTCTTGGAAAATTGATCCTGAATTCATTTTTAAAAAAATTTATTTGAGACAGAGAGATACAGAGAGAGAGAGAGAGCATGAGCAGGGGGAGAGGCAGAGTGAGAGGAAGAAGCAGACTCCCCACTGAGCCAGGAGCCTGATGTGGGGCTCAATCCCAGGACGCTGGGATCATGACCTGAGCCGAAGGCAGACCCTTTAACCATCTGAGCCACCCAAGCGCCCCTTGATCCTGAATTCTTACCTACATTCTCTGCCTTGTTTAGAAATAATACAAAACTAAGGTGTTTTTTTTTATTGAAGTACAGTTGACACATAATGTTATATCAGTTTCACGTGTACAGCATAGTGATTTGACAAGTCTGTACGTGATGCTGGGCTCACAATTGTAGCTGCCGTCTGTCACCATTCAGCGCTAGTATACTTCCATAGCCTATCTTCCCAGTGCTGTGCCTTTTATCTCCATACCTTATTCCTGTAACTGCAGGTTGTGTCTCCCACTCTCCTTCACCCATTTTTTCCATCCCCTCATCTGCCTCCCCTCTGGCAACCATATTTGTTCTCTGTATTTATGAGTCTGTTTCTGGTTTTTTGTGTGTTTGTCTATTCATTTGTTTTGTTTCTTGGATTTTACGTATAAGTGAAATCACATGGTATTTGTCCTTCTCTGTCTGACTTACTTCATTTAGTGTAACACCCTCTAGGTCCAACAACTAAGCTTTTTAATGACCTCTGTGGTTTTTCCAAACTACTGCTTGTTCAGTGCCATTCATTTATTCATTTATTTACAAATAGCAGCTAATATGAAGCAGGCTCTAAGCTCCTTCAGTGAAAGTAGCTCAGCTGAGGGGCAGATACATGGCTTGATAGTTAGAATCCAGATCCCACAGGACACAACATTGCCAGCCAAGGCAGATCTGTGACATCAACTTCCCCTGGCTGTGAAAACCTGGGACCCTGAAACAAGGAGTAAGGACTGAGGGTGGGTGCTCTTGGGGAATCTGGCCCTGGTCTCCCCTGAAATCTCAGAGCTTTAGGGGCAGCACACCCCTTCCTCTTGGGAGCTGGTGCTTCCTCATGCAAGGGGATACTACTGGAGTCCTTTCCAGCATGGCAGCAAGTGCTTCCCTTGAGTCTGCCCACGTCCTCTGCTGGCTACTAGGCTCACAAGTGGGTTCAATCCCAGCAGAACCCAGCTGGGGGCATGCTGGGTCTGTTAGAGAGGAAAGAAATAACACCATGAAGGAGCAGAGAAGCTAGTATGTGCCAGCAGAGCCCAGGGAAGTCCCCCTAGGAGTAATGAAGTTGGAGCCAATTCATAAAACACTTGAATATGAAACATTTTAGGGACTAGATTTCCTGCCTTGCCATTTATGAGAGTATTAAAACAAAAACAAAAACAAAACAAATGGGAGAGTAATATGAACAGATTTGTTCTCTGAAATGAGTGCTTTGGCTGCTGTGTGTGAGGAGGGTTAGAGGGGGGAATGACTGGAGGACAGGAGTCCCTGTGTTAAACAATGCTGGGACCAGACCTAAAACACTTAGCTGCTTGCTTCGAGAAATACTTGCTCCTGAAAGAGTAGATAGTGAACTAATTACAATAGTTTGTTCATCAAGACTCATTTAAAAACCTCCTCCTCAGGGGCGCCTGGTGGCTCCATCAGTTAAGCATCTGCCTTAGGCTCGGGTCTTGATCCCAGGGTCCCTGAATTGAGCCCCGCATAGTGCTCCCTGATCAGTGGGGAGTCTGCTTCTCCCTCTCCCTCTCCCTCTGCCTCTCCCTGCCCCCACAACTCGTGTTCTCACTCACTCTGCTCTTTCTCTCAAATAATTAAACAAAATATCTTTTTAAAAAAATTAAAAAAAAAATAAAAACCTTCTCTTCATTGTGCCTTTCCATCCAGAGCTATTATGTCATGAGCTGAGAGTTGAGAATGGAAATGGAGGTGATGATGCAGAGTTCCAGGGCTGGGTGGTGACAAAGTCGTGGGGAAGTCCTAGTGGGAGCCCTGATACCATCCTTCTGTTCCAGAGGACCTGCCCACCATGGTTCCTTCCCACCGGACTCCATGGCCACCTCTGCTGCCAGCACTCTCCTGAGAAGCTTCCTCTGCTTCCCTGGCATGAATTCCAAAGTACAGGCTTTGCTTGAGAGATTCATATCACAATCGTGAGTTTTCCTTTTTTATTTAACTGGTACAATTTTTTTTTTATTAAAACAAACCTGAAAAAGAGCAACCAAGAAGGCAAATAATTGTTTTCTTGCAAGTTTTAATTAGAAAGAAATGCCAAAAAAAAAAAAAAAAGAAAAAAGAAAAAAAAAAGAAAGAAATGCCAAGTACGTTTAGGTATGTGCCTCCTTAATTCTTCTCATTTCTTTGGTAATCTTATACCTGGACTACTTTCATAATTTTTAAGAAATTCAGCCTGAATTCTATCATTGAGTCAAAAATCAGAGGACTTGTGTATTTTTAGTACCTAGTGGTAACCTTTTGTCTCAGGTAGATGGAATAATGTTTTACCTGCTAACACTGAAAAAAATGGACTAAATTTCTGTCTCTGTCAAGTAAAGTAGAAAGGTCTGTGAAGTTCCCACTACAACCCTTTTCTGAGTTTCTCTGCATTATTGCTCTCAATTAAGAAAAGAGAAAGAAAGAAAAAACAGCTTGCGAAGTTCTCCATGCTAAGAGTAGAAAAATTCCGTAGTTAGTTTCCTTAAGTAAAGAAGCTAATTTTCCCTGTGTTCTTAGAGAAAACTGATGGTGGCTTTCTCCCCATCCGCACTGGCACTAAGGGAACTGAGGAATTCCTGGATAAGAAGCTAATGGAGGGCGCCTGGGTGGCTCAGTGGGTTAAAGCCGCTGCCTTCGGCTCAGGTCATGATCCCAGGGTCCTGGGATCGAGGCCCGCATCGGGCTCTCTGCTCGGCAGGGAGCCTGCTTCCTCCTCTCTCTCTGCCTGCCTCTCTGCCTACTTGTAATCTCTCTCTGTGTCAAATGAATAAATAAAATCTTTAAAAAAAAAAAAAAAAGAAGCTAATGGAGCACAGGGCACCTGGGTGGCTCAGTTATTAAGCATCTGGGTCCTGGGTCCTGGGATCAAGCCCCACATTGGGCCCCCTGCTCCGTGGGAAGCCTGCTTCTCTCTCTCCTATTCCCTCTGCTTGTGTTCCCTCTCTTGCTGTCTCTCTCTCTGCCAAATAAATAAATAAAATCTTATTAAAAAAAAAAAAGAAGAAGCTAATGGAGCCCAGACAAGAGGTCTTACACTTCCCTAGATTTCCTCTTGATTGAGTATAAAATAGTCAAAAAGAAATACTGGAAACCGAGAGTGGAGAGTTGGAATGGCTGCACTTTGCCAGTTTGTCTGTAATAGCACAGGGGGACTCAAGTGAAGGACGGACTGATAGGAATCAAGGCTGTTCACTTGCAGACTGGGAAGTCAGGGGGCATGGTTCTTGGTTGATCTCCCTCCCCAGCCCTCGTTTAGAAGGATTGGTGGTGTGATGGTCTGACCCAGGCTAGCAAGGTGAGAGCATGTAACACTCAGTGGTCCAGGGATGGTTTTCCCGGGCTTATACTACAGACAGACAGAGAGTCTCATCTGGCTCCTCAGGAAGATGAGCATGCCAAACAAAAAATTGAGGCACTGATGCAGCTAATTCTGGGCTGCTCCGCAAACACCGAAGCTCAGCTCCAGCTTGGAGACTGTTCTTTTTTTTTTTTTTTTTTAAAGATTTTATTTATTCATTTGACACAGAGAGAGAGAGATTACAAGTAGGCAGAGAGGCAGGCAGAGAGAGAGGAGAGAGGAGGAAGCAGGCTCCCTGCTGAGCAGAGAGCCCGATGTGGGCCTCGATCCCAGGACCCTGGGATCATGACCTGAGCCAAAGGCAGCGGCTTTAACCATTGAGCCACCCAGGCGCCCTTGGAGACTGTTCTTCCTGCTGTGTCCACCTCTGGCTTTAGTGACCCAGGCCATTTAGTACGTCTACTCCAAATAAAACAAAATTGCATTAGCCCCCAAACCTTCATTTCACTCACTACCTGGATCTGAAAGATTTAGACTAGCATCCAAGCAATCTTGGACAGAAACCATCTCAATTCCCAGAACTGAACAAGCACATATGCCTCATTAAGGATAAGCAAACCGGCAGAATCCATCAGACACAGGAAAAGGTATTGCTGTTTGAAGGAAAGGGGCTGTCCCGAAGAACCAGAGCTGATGTCTTCTAAGGCGCTTTAGTTACTGGACTGCACTAAAAACTTTTTAAGTTTTTAATCTGTGATCTTAACGTGATAGAGAAAGTCTATAAATAATCAAAAAATTGTGGAATTTTATCCTAAATTAAAAAATTAGAAGACTACAAAATGAAACAAACTAAGTCTGTAACAAACCTTACAAACTGCTTTTGAAGAATAGTTAATGAAAGTGAGGAAACAGTCTAAACTTGAGTAGGAAGGCAAGTTAAAATGCTACATACAGCTTATAATGTAACAGTACCTAATCTCTGTGGTGTGCTTGCTATATGCCAGGCATCATACTTAGCATTTTACATGAAACATCTCCTTAAGCTTCAGTGTGTAAATTATAATCTGATACACATTTTGCAGATGAGGAAGCTGCAACCAAGAGATGTGAGATTTAGAAGCTTCTGTTGGAGAATCCATGTAACTACTATATTATAAATTGCCTTTTTTTAGTGCATCAGTATGATACAGAAAGAGACTGGCAAAACATTGTTTAAAATGTTACCAGTGGAATAATTGGTAATTTTTCATTCCTCCTTTTATGTACTTTTCTATTTCTGCCGATTAATATGTATTGGTAGTGCTATCAGAGGGAAAACTGAAACAGTTTTAAAGCCCCTGTATTAACTGAGCTCAGGTCCTAAACTACCTCCTCCCCTTTCCCAGGACCCACCCTTGACCCAATTTCTTACATTTACTTTATTCACATGTTCTTCAATGGCAATTCATGTCCCTCATGGTAGTCTTGAGACAATCTATCAGATCTTAAGAAGCTATTGCACATAAACATAAATTCTACCGTGGGCATATATACACTATGGAGGTTAAAGGAGTAGGGCCAGAGTGCTGAGTTCACATCTCCACTTGAACTTAGCATTTATTTTCCTTGGATGAACCATTTATTTATAATTATTATTCAATAATCAGTTATATGTTAATTACTTTCTCAGTAAAGTGAAGACAAAAACAGTAGCTTTTTCCTTATTTGCAATGATGATGAAATGAGTTAATGTATATAAAGCACAGTGAAACTGGCCCATGATAAGTACTACATAGTGTTAGCTGTGATTTGTATTGGTATACTTATTAAGCCTTGAAAGTAAATAATATATTTTAAAAAGACTTTCAAGAAACTGAATTCTTTTAGGTCTCTTGCTGGTTTACCCTGTTAACTGGGGAATAGAATGAACTGAAACTGAACATTTTATCCAGTGGCATTTTCACAATGGTGACATTTCCTTGTCAGCCTGATAATTGAAGAATATGCAAGAAGTTGAAAATTCTGATTAATAAAGAAGTTAATAGAGATTGGTGCTCAACAAAAGTGAATTTGGGTCCTATTAAACTCTAGAAAGATAAACCCCCATGATGGTGGGCGGGGGGGGGGAAGGAGTTCTTGAGGAGGGCAAACTGAAAAATAGCACCATGAATTAATCACACTCCCCAGGTGTGAGCACAACTTTTGAGAGACGCCAAAGGGGACCATGTGAATAGACTATTTGATTGGCTTCACAGTAGCACTAATAAATGCTTGACTTTTGCCGATGTGGTAATTTAGGAATGATAAGTGGAACCTGCCAACAATGCCATTTTACTTGATTGCAACATAATTGCGTTTATGTCATTGATATCAAACTGTGCATAATGAGAGACTATTTTAACTCTAATAACAAATAATATGCTTTGTTTTTACATAGCTAGATAATATCCTACAGAAGCAACAATCCTTATGTCATAGAATAATGGCTTAATATGCCTGTTACAGGAAGACTTGCTTTTTCTGACTGTTGAGGTATTGTTCGTAGACAAGGTTGATGGCTTCATTATTTTTATTTCACAGTGAAGAACTGGGTTGAGGTGTGCTTGTTGACTGTGTTACAAACTTAACCAAAGGATGAACTTAAAACAAGGTGTATAGAATTCAACAACATACTTCATTTCCAGTATGCAGACAGCATTGGATCATCACAGCACTATGAGTGTTGACAATAAGGAAAACCTTTGTGACATTTTAGATGCTAAGTAAGACTTGAAACTGAAGGCAACAAAAGCAAGTTAACGATAAAATAAAGGTGATTTTGAGTATCCGTAATGCATTTGTGCATTACATCTGATAATTTTACATAACTGGTTTATCCTAGAGCTGTGACACATACAAGAAATTTAGTGCTTACTTGATCCAAAGTGTAGCTTTCTGTGGCAAAACAAATTCTAGAGATTACCATGTAAATCCTGCAGTCCCCTCCCATCTCAACTCCAGCACCACTGACATTTTAGCAGACAGTTCTTTGTTGTGCATGGGGGTGGTCCTGCGCCTTGCAGTTGGTTTAGCAGCATCTTTGGCCCCTCCCCACTGGATGCCTGGAACCCCTGCCTCCACAAGTTGGAACCACCAAAAATGTCTTGGCATTGCTATAACTCCTGAGCTACAGTTGGGAGCCACTCTTCTAGAATGATCCAGCCAACCACACATGCAGGGCTGGCATTTGTGAATTCCCACCTGGTCCTCTGATGCCTGAGTTCTACAACTAGAACCAAAGTCCACTGATGAAATGAAGTTGGAACCTTCCTGGGAAAGTGAACACACTCAGCCTCATTAGCAGTTTATACCTGTTTGTATAGAAAACAGGAAAATCAGCACCAACAATTATGCAACATGTGCATGCATACACACAAACCCCAGATGAAAATATCACCAATATTTGGAATTTAATGGATTTTTTTACCCTGCTTTATTTACCTGACCTCTTCGCCTGACACAAGCTTACACTATTCATATGATGGGGACCCTGAGCCCCTACACCTACCACCATTATCCCCACCACCTTCATGACAAACAAGAGGAATTCTTTTCTGGACTCTGTAGGATTATTTTTAAGCAGTCCTAGCTCCAAATCCGGCCCCCTACAAATCCTTGATTACTTTATTATTTGTGTAAATTTAAATAAACTTTATGCTGAGCTATAGCAGTTATGGAAAAGTGTATAGGACATAAATGTGCAGTGTGATGATGTTCACAAAGTGAAAAGAACAGAACATTACAGTACCCTGGCAATCTCTCTCCTGCCTTCTTTTGGTTACTACATTCTGAGGGTAACCACTATTGTAACTTCTAACAGCATGGATGTGTTGTGTCTGTTTTTGAACTTTATATGAATGATATCATACAGTACGTGCACTGTTCTGGATGACTTCTTTCAACAACAATTTGCTTATGAGATTCTTCCACATGTGTGTGTTAAATGCTTTCGTTCTCATTACTGTGTGGTATTCTGTTGCATAAGTAGACCACAGTTTTCGCTTTATTCATTCTACTGTTGATGGCCGTGTAGGTTGTTTTCAGCTTGTGTCTACTGGGAACATCACTGCAGATGTCTTCTAGTGAATGCATGTGTGCAGTCGTGTTGCGTATATGCCTGGGGAATGAACGCCGCTCATAGAGTATGCCTGTGTTCAACTCCAGGGAATGCTGCCAAACAGTTTTCCTGAGTGTTGATACCGATTTATGCTTCTACCAGCAGTGAATGTCAGTTTTATAAATTTAGCCATACATGTGGATATGTTGTATAGTATCTCATTGAGGTGTTAATTTGCATTTCCATTATGACTAATGATGTTGACTACGTTATCATTTGTTTATTGACTATTTTGAAATCCTCTTTTGTAAAGTGCTGTTTGACTCTTTTGTCCATTTTTAAGTGGATTGTCTGTCTCCTTGTTGATTTTTAGAATTTTTAAAAATACATTTTAGATTTAAGTCCTTCTCAGGATTTATGTATTACAAATATTTTCTCCTATTTTGTGATTTACCTTCTCCATGTTCTAATGGTATATGGTATATTTGGATAAGTAGAAGTCTTAATTTTAGTGTAGTCCAATTTATCATCTTTTCCTTGGGTTAAAATTTTGTGTGACCTATTTAAGAAATCTTTGTTTACCTTGAAATTATCAACATATACTTCTAAGTTATCTTCTGGAAGCTTTATTGTTTTCATGTTTTTTTTTTTTTAAATTGTTTTCATGTTTAAGTCGACAATCCACCTGGAACTGATTTTTGGTATGGTGTGAGGTAGGAGTCAAGGTTATTGTTTTTTTTAATGAGAATATCCACGTGATCCAGAACCATTTATAAAAAGGTTATCCTTCCCCTGGTGCACTACAGTAGAACCTTTGCCATAATCAAGCAATTGTAAATGTGTGATATGAATCCTAAATACTTAATTTTGTCACCCAAATTTCAGTATGCTTTTGTCTTTCTGGATTTAGTTTCTGTACTGTCTTCACAGTACTTGATTACTTTAACTCTTAAGTTTCTCTAACAGCATCTGACCTAATTAGCTTTTTCATCATCACCACCCCCCACCCTGTATATCCTTGCTTCAGGATAGGTTTATCATGCTGAATGCCAAGCACATAGTAGGTCCTCAGTAAATATGTTACACAAATTGATGTTTTCTCCTCATTCTACCTTCTTCTTCCTTTCTTTTTTCCTATTTTACCTTGATTATAGGTCTGGAGAAACCAATTGAGGGAAGCACAGAAGCGAAACATTCTAGGTAGCAAATGAGCCCTCTTCATTACATAAGCAAGGAGGAGAAAGTTGGCTGTTTCAGTGCTAGGTGCTTTCTTTGAAGCTCTGGGTTTAAGGAAGTGGGGAAGGGGAGCTGGGTTAATTTCATACTGTTGCCAGAAGACTCTTAACTCCCCAACATGCCAGCTGCTCTCTGGAGTAAGCATATGCTGTTTCTGAACATCAGAGGGATTTAATCACCAATTCTAAAGTCGAAATTCATCTAATATTTGAATGAAGGCAAATACCTCTTAGCTATTTTAGGAAAATAAATGTGTACACACACACACACACACACACACACACACACACACACACACACGCTTGCATGTGTAGATATAAAACTGAATGTACCTTAAATGCAGGCAGCTAGGACTTACGGTACTCTGCCACCTCAACAGTAGTCATCATAGTAATTATGAGGACAAAGCAATAACAACAATGGTAAGTGGCATTGTCAAGAGAATTTTGCCTTTCTGCTAAACCATTTCAAATAAGCATGCATTATATATGTCTCCTTACTGCATAAATACAACTGAAGACTGTCCCACCACCATTCCTCCAAATAAACTGTACCCTCTAAGCCCTCTGATAATCTAGAAATTCTGATATCTAATATAGATACTGGTGATGTTGCTGCTGCTGATATGCTAATGGAATTTGATGTATTTTGGAGAAATTTCCAGGTACTCTAAGTTTTTTACATATATTACTTCATTTTACCTTTACAACAATTCTATGAGGCAGTTACTATTATTTCTGGCTTTTTACCCTTTTCTCCCTCTTCCTACTTCCTCTGGAGTCACAAGCTAGCAGGTCAGGGAATCAGGGCTCACGCAAAGGCCTACCAGACTGTAGGAGGGGCTGGTAGGCAGAGTCCACCCTAGAGCCATCAGTCATGTCCTCAGCACAGAGCCCTGTGGGCATCCTCACGTAGTGAGTGTCCTCTGCTCCATGACCAGAGCGTGGGTGAATGTGGCTGCAGGAGGTCTCAGTGGACAAACAGTGCTACAACTCCCAGTCTTGCTTCTGGTTGAGGCTAGATAGCACAGGGTAGGAGTTCTGACTCACTGCCTTGGGTTGCAGAATTGCTCTTGTTTATTGGAGGGCATTCTCAACAGAGGACTTTAGATGAGCTGTATTTATAATAATGTTTGCTCAGTGGTAAGGAAAGCTGAATTTCCCATTCGGATAGCTCTGACAATCTGTGACAATTAAGTTTTTTATTGTTTGACCAAAAAAAGTTAAAACTTAAATGTCACTTGGTTGGTTTCTTTCCTTTCTTTCTTTCTCTCTCCCTTCCTTCCTTTTTTCTTTTTTTTTCTTTCCTTCTTTCCTTCCTTCCTTCCTTCCTTCCTTCCTTCCTTCCTTCCTTCCTTCCTTCCTTCCTTCCTTCCTTCCTTTGGGTTTGGCTACCACATTATCTGGAACAAATCACCAGGTTGAATGACCTTGTAGAGTCTTTTCTGGCCTATGATTTTAGGAATTAGTGAAAATTTTCAATGAGTGAAAATTAGTGAAATTTTTTCAAGGCTTTGCCAAATCAGCAAAGAAAGTGATACTCCTTTATTTGTTTGTTACCATTCCCTGCCATGGTCCCTGTCACCACCCTTCCTACTTTCTACCTCTGTTTTAAGCAAAAAGTCATGCCAGAAATACCAGTGATCTGTTTTCATTTAAATGTCAGTATGTGTTGTGTCCTCTACCCATCACACCTCAGCCTTCCTTAGGCTATGCTTCTGTGGACCCTGGCCTTCTATGATGATACTCTCAAACCAGAGACTGGATCCTTGAGTTCTATAAGAGTTTTTTAAAATTAGTATTTTTATTTTTTATGAAAATCTGAAACTTTTTTTAAACCAGGAGAAGGCCCCAAAATCTTTTTCACAAATATAATTCATGATTAAGAGTAATTTCCATAAGAGTTGAGGTTCATAAATCAGTGTTTCTCAAATCTGAATGCCGGGAATCCTACAGTCCATGGACATATTCTAAAGGGTGATAGAACTGGGAATATTTGGGTTTCCTGATAGAGACCCGCCCCAAGGTCTTTCTTTGTCTCCTATTGCACCAGCCCCTTGCCCTGTTGCATGGTCTCTCTGATTATCCTGCCCTTCCCTTGTACCCCTTTACTTCCCCTTTTTTCCTACAGCTCCTACCTTCTCCTCCTGCATTCATCACGTTGAGTCCTTTTCCATCCCATGTGTCCTTGTCACTTTCTTAGCTTGCCGTTTCTTCACCTTTCTCTACTGCCTCACCTTTCCCCTCTACTCCTGACAATTCCATTTCTGTGTACTGCTGTAAGGTTATTTATTTGGCAGGAAATGGAAGAGCAGAGAAAGTCAGCCTAAGCCAACAAGCAGTTCGGAGAATACAATAGTTAAAGAAATGTGCTTTTCTTTTGGTGACACTGTACTGGCATTACACTGTAGGGACTGGAGCTCTAAGTTTGTGAATCTGAGTAAAAAGGAAACACTTTTTTTTTTTTTTTTTAAAGATTTTATTTATTTATTTCACAGAGGGAGAGAGATCACAAGGAGGCAGAGAGGCAGGCAGAGAGAGAGGGGGGAAGCAGGCTCCCCGCCGAGCAGGGAGCCCGATGCGGGCCTCGATCCCAGGACCCTGAGATCATGACCTGGGCCGAAAGCAGAGGCATTAACCCACTGAGCCACCCAGGCGCCCAAAAAGGAAACACTTTTTAAAAAAGATTTTATTTACTTATTTGAGAGAGAGAGAGGGAGAGAAAGAGAGAGAGCGTGAGCTGAGCTGGAGGGAGGGGCAGAGAGAGAAACAGACTCTATGCTGAGCAAGGAACCTGATGCAGGGCTGGATCCCAGGACCCTGGAATTATGACCTGTGATGAAGGCAAACACTTAACTGAATGAGCCACCCAGGCATCCCTAAAAAGGAAATACTTACAATGACTAGATCATTGTTTGAAGATGAAGATTACTGCTAAAGGCCTTCCATATAAGGGGGTAAGCATTTCTACAGTCATACTATTTGTATAGTGAATCCTTTTGAAAAAAAAAAAAAGGGTTAGATGTGTGGATCATCTTTTTTTTTTAAAGATTTTATTTATTTATTTGTCAGCGAGAGAGGGAGAGCACACAAGCAAGGGAAACTGCAGGCAGAGGGAAAAGCAGACTCCCCACTAAGCAGGGAGCCCGATGCAGGACTTGATCCCAGGACCCTGGGATCATGACCTGAACCGAAGGCAGGCACTCAACTGGCTGAGTGATCCAGGCATCCCGTGGATTATCTTATCATAAGCTTTGTAAGGTCCGTCCATGTTGTTGTAAATGGCAAGATTTTGTCACTTTTTTTGACTGAGTATGCATGTATATATCCATTATATGTATCACATCTTTATTCATCTAGGGATGGACTCTTGGGTTTCATCCATATCTTTGCTATTGTAAATAATGCTGTAGTAAACATCAGAGTGTGTATATCTTTTTGAACTAGTGCTTTTGTTTTCTTTGAGTAAATACCCAGTAGTGGAATTACTGGATCATATGGTATTTATATTTTTAATTTTTTTGAAGAATGTCCATTCTGTTTTCCAGAGTGGCTGCACTAATTTATATTCCTACCAACAGTGCAAGAGAGTTCCCTTTTCTCCACTTCCTTGCCAACATTTGCTATTTCTTGTCATTTTGATTCTAGCCATTCTGACAGGTATGAGGTGATATTTTTTTTCTTTTCTTTACTTTTCTTTTTAAAAAAGATTTTATTTATTTATTTGATAGTGAGAGATAGTAAGAGAGAGAACACAAGCAGGGAGCCTGATGCAGGGCTGGATCCCAGGACCCTGGGATCATGACTTGAGCTGACTTAATGACTGAGCTAACACCTGAGCCCCTGGTGCCCCGTGAGGTGGTATTTCATTGTGGTTGTGATTTACATTTCCCTGATAAGTGATGTTGAGCATCTTTTCCTGATCTGTTGGCCCTCTGTATATCTTCTTTGAAGAAGTGTCTATTCAGGTCCTCTGACCCTTTTTGAATTGGATTGGTTGTCTTTTAGGTGTTGAGTTTCATGAGTTCTGTGTATATTTTGGATATTAACCCCTTGTCAGATATGTCATTTGTAATTATCTTCTCCCATTCTAGGTTGCCATTTTGTTTTGTTGATGATTTCCTTCGCTGCACAAAAGGTTTTTATTTGGTGTTGTTCCAATAGTTTATTTTTGCTTTTGCTTTTCTTGCCTGAGGGGACCTATCTAGGAAAATGTTGCTAAGGCCAATGTCAAAGAAATTACTGCCCATATTTTTTTCTAGAAGTTTTTTTGTTTCAGCTCTCACATTTAGGTCCATAATCCATTTTGAGCTTATTTTTGGGTATGGTATAGGCAGGTGGTCCAGTTTCCTTATTTTGTATGTAACTTCAGTTTTCCCAGCACCGTTTATTGAAGAGACTGTCTTTTCCCCATTGTATGTTCTTGCCTCTTTGTCATAGATTAATTGACCATGGAAATGTGGGTTTATTTCTTGGTTTTTTATCCTGTTCTTTTGATGTATATGCCTCTTTTCTGTGCCAGTACCATACTGTGTGATTGCTCTAGCTTTGGGGAACTCCTATTTTTCTTTATTCCCTTTCCCATTCTCATTTGATTTTTATTTTTTTTATTTTTAAAATTATATACCTATGTAATAGACAAAAGTAAAAATTCAGTTTAAAAAGACTATGGTAACTTCCAAATATATAATTGAAAATGAAAAACCCACTACTCTATGAAAATTAATAGAAACATTTATGTGAATGCTAAAATATAATAGCTTCATGAGCATGTGTGCATGTGTGTGTTGCATAGGCTGGGTTCTCCGAGGGCTGGGAGATGACCCTCCATGATTCTCTCATATTTCTGCCCATCTTCTATCAGTTTTTGTTCTGAACTATCTATTCAAGGATGTGTATATGGCAAACAGACTTACAAATATAGGATCTGCTTCTAGGACAGAAGGCAGATTTATTTCCTGACCAGTATAATAAATACAGTGTCTAGCTCTGTAGTAAAGTGTAGGCAGGTTTTGTAGTTGTTCTATTTAAAAAAATTGGGGTTTCCTGTAGAAGGGAGTTGGGTGAATGGTGATGGGGATAAAGAGCACACTCCATGGTGATCACTGTGTAATCAATAGTTTTGAATCACTATATTGTACACCTGGAACTATTATAACACAGTATGTTCACAAGATTGTAATTAAAATATAAAACTTAATAATGAAAAAAGATGGGGATTTCCTAAGCTTTGGCCTCCTTAGCTGTGACATAAACCTACTGTGTGTTCTGCACCTCCTGGTGAGATGTGTGGAGCAAGGAATATGAATTTGAATGTGAAGTTCTTGCTAACTACTGCGCCAGAAGTAATAACGGTCTTGGACCTTGACCCAGGGGTTCTTGTGTCTTCTTCCCGCCTCTCTGAACCTGTGGCAGGTTAACGTGCTAGCTTGCAAGTAGGAGAAAAATCTCAGACCCTTTACAGTTTCTGACACTGAGGAGCAGGCTCTGAGCAGGAGATTTGCATGCACACAGCCAGTGGGGAAGGCTCTTGAGATGAGCACTGGTGTGTAAAGGAGGAAAGCATGCTGGGCTGAGGGAGAAGTTGAGCTGTTAAACTTCGGCAGAAGCCCCAGTCTGGTCATGGGCAATTCCAAAGCCAGGATGGCCTTTTATAGTTGTTCCCAATTGCAGCGAAGGGCTTAGGACTTTATGCTGTTTGCTTGGACCAGGCTTTGGATTTGGGCTGCTCCCACGAAGGAAGCTTGACCTGGGGTGAATCAGCCCATTAAGCTGTGGGCAAATCCAGGAGACAGACTCTGTTGAGAGCTCTCAGCTGCCCTCAGTCCTGGGAGCTAATGAAATGGGCATGGGCAGGACAGCTTGGAGTTTCCTTTAATTCATCCCTCTCCTTCTTGTAAAGATAGTTTCCAGACATCAAAGTTTGCCTGTGTCCTCAGGAATGTCTCTTATGGGTGTTCTTTCCACTCCTCCCCATCTCCACCTCAGTACAGACTCCTGTGAGTGACATGCTGCCATCCAGGCTGAGCCACCAGAGGAGGCTAGAGACCTCTTCAGGTCTGTCTTTTTTTTTTTTTCCCCTGACCCTACCTGATGCAGCTTCTTTCATGTCCATTTGAACAGAAAGATTCTTCCAGAACTTGAGTTTCACTGAGCTAATTTTTCTCGTTTTTAGCCTTCCATCCAAGACTCCTAAAGTTTCCCTTTTGCTTGGTGAAGCAAATAGCTTCATGAAGCTATTATGGCTTTTAAACAGATATTTGCAAATACTGTCTGTGTTCTAGGGATCGTGCTAGACACTTTGGATATAATGGATGGAAGTATCCTTCTGGTTTGTTCAGGAACAGTTCATTCAACTGAGCTCAGTTCAATCAGCAGATGTCGTTCATAGGAACAAAGTTCCTACTTTGTGCAGGGTTTCCTGAGACTTTGGAACAGTACAATTTAGAATGCTTTTAGCTGCAAGAAACAGACACCTGACTCAAAGTAACTTTTTTTTTCCCAAAGTAACTTTTTAAAAACAAAAACATCTATGAGGCTGACCTGGACTTTTGAGGTTTAGCACTGGACGTCGTGCACTCAGGAAATCCCTCAGGCGTGGACAAACTGAGGTGGCTAGCCAGCCTAGACCCACCAGGCTTGGTGCTTTTTTTCTCAGTGGTGGGAATTGTGAGATGTGATAATTTGACCTTCATTTTAGGTGGGCTGCCTTGGCATGCCCAAGAGCATGGAACTCCTCAAATCTCCACCGATGGAGGCAGGATCCTGTATCTTCTTCAAGTTTTTCTCCCATCCTCTGGAATTCAGTACTTGAAGAATGCCTCCAATAGACTTGCTTCTTGCTCATCCAGTCAAATCGATGTGATATTATTAATGTAGTAGACTATTGTGATATTTGGAACATTGTATAGTGGGACTTAGGATGCTCTTACAGCTCTCCCCAAAAAAATCCTTACAGAAGAAAAACCCTCTTCTTTAATCTCCTCTGATCTTTTTATACACAAAATGTGAGAGAAGATTCTAGGTGTGATCTAAGCAGTTTTTAGACACCTGCTTTGAAACATCAGTTTGAGGGGCGCCTGGGTGGCTCAGTGGGTTAAAGCCTCTGCCTTTGGCTCAGGTCATGATCTCAGGGTCCTGGGATTGAGCCCCACATCAGGCTCCTTGCTCAGCAGGGAGCCTGCTTCCTCCTCTCCCTCTGCCTGCCTCTCTGCCTACTTGTAATCTCTCTGTGTCAAATAAATAAATTTTTAAAAATCTTAAAAAAAAACAACACATCAGCTTGAGTCTAACTTCACAATATGGTGTCTGTTGTCTTCATGCTTCAGCCAAAACAGATAGCAAGAGCCTTATTTTCATTATACATAAATACCAATTCCCTGCTTAAGAGCATTCTATTGGTTTTTTTTTTTAAATAGGAATAAACTTTTATTCTATCATTAAAAAGAAGATCTCGTAAGTTGTGTTTTGCTATAGCAAACTTAAAAAGTAACATTTCTGGTTGTCTCAGTCCCTTGCATAAATTTTAAACTTGCTGCAGGAGGCTTCACTACCACTTGGAAGAACTAAAGGGGCACTTTAGTACACTGCAGCCAGGGGACAGGCATGCTTTGGTTGCAACCTTGGGATTCCAATAAAAAGATGATGCTCTAGGCATGGCTTACCTGAGGCTGAGCTCAAACACTGCTTTGTTCCTTTTTAAAAATAAAATTTGGGTACCTGGGTGGCTCAGTGGGTTAAAGCCTCTGCCTTCGGCTCAGGTCATGATCTCAGGGTCCTGGGATCGAGCCCCACATCAGGCTCTCTGCTCAGCAGGGAGCCTGCTTCCCCCCCCACTCTCTCTGCCTGCCTCTCTGCCTACTTGTGATCTCTCTCTCTCTGTGTCAAATAAATAAATAAAATCTTAAAAAAAAATTAATTCAATTGCTTCTTTTATACTTGAAATAAAGTACAAGCTCCCTACCATAGCTTTCAAGGCACTGTGCCCCACCCCCACCACCCACCTAGCCAACCTCATATCATGTCAAGTCCCTCATCATGAACTGCATTTGGCTAACTAGGCATTTCATTTCCTCAAGTAAGCACTTTTCCTTCTCCCCTCTGGGTCTTTGCATCTGCCGCTTCCTCAGGGGTGGAAGGCTCTTCCTTCAGCTACCACTTGGCTGCCTCATTGTCATCCTTCAGGTCTCAGCTTGACAGTTTAAATGTCACTTCTTCAGGGAGTTCTTTGTTGACTTCACTGAAAGTGAGTCAAGCCCCACCTATCTCATCCCTCTCTATTACAGCAACCAGCATGTGAGAGTCATAGGACCTACCATAGCTTATAATTGTTTCTCATCTGACCCTCCATTCTATTGTGTATGCCATGGGAATGGAGACCTTTTCTGTGTTTTGTCCTGTGTTATACCCAGAATCTTGTATCTTACCCTGTGCATTACTTTTCTAGGGCTTCCATAACAAAATACTAAAGTACACAAAGTACTTTCATAAGAAAAACTGGGTAACTGGGTGGCTTAAAGACCAGAAATCTATTTTATCACAACTCTGAGTGCTGGAAGTCGGAGACCAAAGTATTGGTGGGATTGGTTTCTTCTGAGGCTCTCTCTTTGGCTTGTAGATGGCTGTCTTCTCCCAGTGTCTTCCCATAGTCTTCTCTTCATGCATATCTCAGTCCTAATCTCCTCTTCTTATAAAGATACCAGTCATACTGGATTAAGGCCCACCTTAATGGCCTCATTTTAACTTAGTTACCTGTTTAAATACTGTGTCTCATCCTGGATCCTTCACATCCTGAAGTACTAGAGGTTAGGACTTCAACGTATGATTTCAACATATGACTCTTAGGGGACACAATTCAGCCTATAAAACAGTGGCACACAATGGACACGGCACAAGTATACACTGAATGAATAAGTGACTACACAATCACCAAGTTCAAAGACTGTAAAACAGAAAGGAAGTTTGAAGCTTATCTGAGTGTCCAGTTGTAGAGACAGAGGGTTAATTGTTTGGATTGGCCAGTGGCATTTGTTTTTCTATAAGCTCCAGAGGTGCTTCCCATGCAGAGTCTTGAAGATCATGGATCCATTCCAACCCCTCTGGTTTTGAGGAGAAAAACAATTACAAAATTTAGGGACTTGTCCAAGATCATACAAACAAGGAGTTCCTGATTTAGTATGTAAACTGAAATGCACCTTTCTGGTGCAGTATATTTAAACAGAGCCACATTTTCCTGGCTAATGCTAAAATTATTTACAATTTAGACTTTAAGTTGTATATGAAAATGAAGTCAGCAGTCAAGGAGTATGCCACTGATCCTTCATTTGCCTAGGTCAGTGTTTTGCAAAGTAGGTACACTTGTTCACTGGAGGAGCAAGTGTTAGTGAACCTCCTCCCATTGTAGCAAATCTGTATGATTTAGAATATAGCGATAGTCTATAGAATAGTGTTCTATAGAATAGTAGTAGTAGTATTGTAGAATAGTATTAGTATAGATAGTCTATAGAATAGTATTCTATGTATGACATAGAATACAGTGATAGTCTATAGAATAGTATGGCAATCACCTTTAATCTCCTCCTAGGCTAGGCAGAGTGGAGAAGAGGGCTAGCCTTTGCTTTTGAAGGTATGTGACAACAACTGAAAAGCTTTCAAAGCTGATGCTCATCTGCATACAATCCTAAATGCCCATGATCCTTATTACTATAAATCTCCATCATTCCACCTCTGGTAGAAGAAAGGCAAAGGGCAGCAAAAGGGAAGGGCAGATAAATACCAACAGGTTATTCCCCTGTGTGGAGGAACCTATGTGTGCTGTCCTCCAAACTGGGGGTTACAGAGTTTGTACCTCCTTGTTAAGTCTCCCAGTGTGAGCCCCTCTGATATTTAATATGGAGAGCATAGGAATTGCCCTAAGTTAGAATGCCACTGGACTTTGGGTCCTGCTCAGTCTGTGGGCCTATCATTGACATGGGTGAGAGATTCTATATCAGTGTCAGTAGAGGTGAATGAGGATGGTCCAGTCAATGACTGACTCCTATCATGCTAAGAAAGCCTTTGCCTGCCATTTTGTTCCTGACTGGCCATGTGTAAATATTCGAGTCAAGACATTACTGAAATATTCTTTCCTCCTCTGAGCAACATTGCTGTGTTGATGATGAGGGGAGGCTGGTAGGAGATATCTCGCCCTATTTGTTTTGTTTTTTTCTTGTTCTAAACCACATTCTATGGTGGCCTGAATGTTTTGATTAGTTCTGATTCCGCCAGCCCTGAATTACACAGTCCTAATTGTTTTCTGATACACATCAGCAATTGGTATTGATTGTGATTAAAACTAGGGAGTTTGGGATTTTGTTTATTGATCAGATCTGAACACTCAGTGCAACTGTGCTATAGTGGAGAAACACAGAGATGTTTAGGTCTCCTGTTATTGCCCAACTGCCATTACCTATCAATCATCTCAGATTTCAAAGGGAATCTGTAGAGTAGAACATTCTCCAGGCAAGCACCCATACTTTAGTACTAGTGCCAGAAGATTTGCAAAATAGCTAACACCTTCACTTGTGTTTCTAGGATTATTTCAGGAAAAGGTTTAATTTATCATCATGTTGGTCCATCCAAGAACACTGATACATAATCACTAATCTATAAGTAACTTTTAAGTTAAAAAAAAAGATTGAGTCCATACTTTTAAAATTATTTATAATCATTTAAAAATATCTTTATTTACTGTAATATACTTTTGACTTCATTTTTTGCATCATTTCTGGTGAATAATCCATCTGTTGGAAACTTGAGTTATAACAGATGGCACGAAATAGAAATGTTACCTCTGCAATTTAAAATCCATTTTCTTTCATTCCAGTTTATTTTTGAAGTATCTGCCTTGCAATCTCAGACTATGAAAATGTGTTTGTGACTTGGGAAAGAAATGTGCCACTGACTGGCATAATTGAATTGTAGAATAAATTTCTTTTCTCCTTTTTCATCTTTATTAAGGCTGTGTCTAGAGTGTGGGCTAGCACCACCCATTTTGTGTTGCAGAGATCTATCTGGTATCAGGAGGGACCATTAATAGTCACCCTAGTCCATTAAAAACATCTTAGGGCCAGATAAACCCTGACCTCCATAACAAAATGTGATCACCTATTTCTTACTGCTTTACTTGCTCTCTAGATTCCTAAACTTTGGCCTGCATTCCCAAGTGAGAACTTTTACTTTCATCTTGTGACATTGGGTTCTTTGATTCCTCAAACTCAATTTTGGCCTTGTACTAGAATTCCCGCATCCCTTACTTCAAGGGCTAAAGAGATCCATTTCCTCTTCATGCGTCCCTGGTTTGGTCCTTGCTGTGTTTTATGTCATGTCAGTCACTACCATATTAATAGGTCTGTTTGATGGGAAAATTTATAAAAGAGGCTACTCAGATGGAATTGTGGTGAGTTCTCTTGGGAAGCTGACATCTTACAGGGGTGAATTCTGTAGACACTAGTTATTTTAAATCTACTCTGCAATGTAGTCTGTTTTCCTTTTATTCCATCTAAATTATATTTGTGTTATTCTTCAGTGTGTTGATTTCTAGTTGGCAGATCACATCTGCTTTTATCCTGGGGCATATGATGGGCTCTTTATGTGATTTAGGTAGAGTTAGACATATAATTATTTTCTTCTCTTCTGAAACAAGTTGGGGGAAAAAATTTGTACTTTCTTGATGTATTTCGCAATATAATTCCCCTCAGGGAGAGAATTATGTTTGGAGACATAGCCAGATAAGCACGCTGGGTAGAAGGTGAGGCAGCAATGGTCTAGGTGTCAGCTGGTGACAGAATTTTGGGAAAGAGGGCAGAGCTGCATGAATGAGGAGAGGACTGTATTTGTCATTTTCATGAGAGAAGAGGTGATGAAGAAGAGAAGGATGAAAGGATAGGTACCTGGTCTCTCAGAGGGGAAGGAACAAAAGATGAACCCTTCACAGTAAGGTTAGCACAAAAATTTTGGAGAGGAGGAGTGATTAATAGAGGTTTTGGGATGAGATTCTTAGCCCATCTTCAATCTGAATCCCAGATAGTAAAAAAACTAAGAATGTTTTGGGTAAGAATACATGGGTTTTTAAGCACGTGAACTGATTTTCACATTTAAGTTGATTATGTTGAGGTGTCCGATGAGGGAAAGGCTCCTGAGATGTGGAGAAAACACACAAGGGGTTCTCGGAGCCAGTCTCCTGGGAGGAATATTGAAGTTCTGAAGGACAGAGAGCTGTATGAGATGAGGCAATTTTACTCAGATCTCAAGAGGCTGAAGATTCCAACTGATACTTTTTTTAAAAGATTTTTATTTTATTTTATTTATTTGACAGAGAGAGAGAGAGAGAGAGAGAGATCAAGTAGGTGGAGAGGCAGGCAGAGAGAGAGGAGGAAGCAGGCTCCCTGATGAGCAGGGAGCTTGATGCAGGCCTCGATCCTAGGACCCTGAGATCATGACCCGAGCCGAAGGCAGAGGCTTTAACCCACTGAGCCACGTAGGCGCCCCCAACTGATATTTATATGATACTCATATGTGACCTGGATATTGGATAAGAGGCTCAAGGTTCTGAGTAATATCTTTTGCACCAAAAAGTCAGGAACCCACTGATCTATGGAAACTCTCAGTTGCCAATTGGTTGGTGTTAATCAAGGACTCATCTCTTCCTAAAGGGGGAAAATTGGGCTCACTGCTTTTATTTCTCCTGATCCTATATTCTGTTCATTATGGAACATGTGCTATTCCAGTAATGGGTTGGGGAGAGGGCACAATGAGGATGGATCTTGGAATGCACTGGAGAAGAATGTGGAGGTTTAACTGAATCAGTCTGCTCTTCAAACTCTAGGTTTGGAATTGAGATACTGAGTTAACTGTTTACATGATGCAAATGTGCCATTAGGAGGTCTGTAAAATTTTCTAGATCCTGTGGGTTTGACCAGCTTCTAACAGTGAGATTTAATTCAACAAATGTACTTCACACCTGCCATGTGCAAAGCACAGTGGAAAGACTCTGGAAGTAAATAAGATTGAAGAAAAGAGATACTCTTGCTGAAGAGACCGGAGACATCATCAAGGAGAACAAGGGTTTTGGATCTGTGAATGGCAGTTAATCTAGTTGAGTGTGTGTTAAGGGAGATTGTGGAAGATAAGCCAGCAAAGGAGGTAGAATTATCAGCCTTATCTTTAGAATTCTGTTTGGAGTTGGAAATTTTTGTTTACAACTCATTCATCTATGGATGGACTCAGGTTGCTTCCATAACTTGGCTATTATAAATAATGATGCTGTAAACATAGGGGTGCATATTTTTTCTGAACTTTTGAATCAGATAGATATATAGTTGCATTACTGGATCGTATGGTGTTTCTACTTTAGTTTTTTGTGGAACCTTCATACTATTTTCCACAGTGACTGTGCCAATTTACATTCCCACCAACAGTGCAAGAGGATTCCCTTTTCTCCATTTCCTTGCCAACACTTGCTATTTCTTGTCTTTTTGGTTTAAGCCATTCTTGAGGTATGAGGTGATATCTCATTGTGGTTTTGATTTGTATTTCCCTGATGATGAGAGTGATATTGAGCATATTTTCCTTGTCTGTTGGCCATCTGTGTGTCTTCTTTGGAAAAATGTTGATTCAGGTCCTCTGTCCCTTTTTTAATGGGATTTTTTTTTTTTTAGTGTTAAGTTATATGAGTTCTTTATATATTTTTGGTATTAATCTCATATTGGGTATGTCATTTGCCATTATCTTCTCCCATTCAGTACGTTGTCTTTTCGTTTTGTTGATGGTTTCTTTTACTGTGCAAGTTAGCAATTTTATGGTTTCAGGTCTTACATTTAAGTCTTCAGTCCATTTTGAGTTTATTTTTGTGTATGATGTAAGAGGGTGGCCTAGTTTCATTCTTTTGTATGTAACTGCCCAGTTTTCCAGCATCATTTATTGAAGAAACAGTCTTTTCCCCATTGTATATTCTTGCCTTCTTTGTCATAGATTAATTGACTGTGTAAACATGGGTTTATTTCTGGACTCTCTTTTATTTTCCATTGATCTATATATTTATTTTTGTGCCAGTATTATACTGTTTTGATTACACATATGTATATTTAAAGTGTGAATTACATATTACAGTGCAAGGTCAAATCTGTGTTTTAAGAATGGGTTTTTGATAGTTTTGGTATAGTTTGATATGTTTTCAGAAGGTTAGGGAGAGATGAACCCCAATTCAGATGATTAAGTTCCTGCCTATAAAATACTTATTTGCGCTGGGGTATTTTGTTTTTTCAAAACAAGTTTTCATAAGGCAAGGAGGGCACTAGTTCACTGTTGGGGGGCCCCCTTGAAATAATTCTGATTTGGATTACTTGTGATCATGGATCTCAGAGGCCACAGTCCTGAAAAAGAGAGACTGTGGTTAGGTTTAAGTCAATGAAATACCCCAGCAACTCTGGGTGTCTTATGACTTCTCACTGTTTTGGTGCTAATTGATTAGAACTGCCGTCTATCCAGAATATCAGGAACAGAGTTGTCTTCTCGCTATTCGTGTGAGCAGTAACATGGAACTTCAGACCCCCAAAAGTGGTCTGTCTGCACAATTTAATGACTTGACTTTTTGTCTTCCCCTAAGGTTGAGCCATCAATTCTGGGACTTGGATCCTGGGAGAGCATGGTTCCCATCTATCATCCTGCCCCTGGGCAGACATAGTTACAGACAGAGCTAATGTCTATGATGTAAGAACTAATTTTAATAAATCTGTCTCTTAAAGTACTATTTATGGTCTGGCTATGATGAATAGCTCTTTGTTACCTAAAGACAGTAGATCTTAGTGAGAATTATCATTCTTATAAATTCTTGAGTTGACTAGATCCAATTGTAAATACAACATGGAGTTCACTTTTGAAAATGAAATTTTGGTCCTATTTCTTACTGGCAAGTTAAGAATGACTAGATAATCCCAACACTTTAAATGATTATCAATAATTGGAGGTAAGTATAACCCTGCTTCAAAATGTGTACATGGAGTGCTGCTTTTAGCATCAGTTTAGGCTTTAGTCCTTCCATATGATAGTATAACCATAAAGGAACATGAATTCTTTTATATTAAAGGACTCTTGAATGTTCCAGGATTCTCTAATGTTGTTGAACATTTTTACCCCCAAATTTGGCCATAGAACAAAGCAGAGTTGTCTTCCTTTTTTTCCATTGTTTCCACCCAAGAGCTACTGGTAGTGATCATATGAGAACAAAGGCTCTTGAGATCTAAAAACCCTCAAATGCCTTCTGGCTGCTACTCCTCTGCTGGAGTCCTTGTCCTTATCCTCTGGGGCAAATCATGTAGTAACGAATCAGTTTGATTAATACATGCATTAAGAAATGAATCTCCATGTTGCCAAATAAACTGGAAAAAGAAATAAGAGCTCCTTTGCCTGGCTAGGGTGTTATATTGCTTTGGATAGAATTTTAAGTGGAAATCCAGATGGCTTTTGAAACAACATACAGAGCATTTAGATCCTTGAGATGAAGCTACCGATAAAATTTTAGGCAGAGTGTGAAAGAGAAGGATAGTCTCTGTCTTCAGACAGTCTTCAGACAGCCAATCCCACTTGTCTCCAGTGTCCCAGCTGACATTCTAAGGTGGCTATCTATCTTGCTCAGTGAAGCTCAGAGTTCTTCAGGGCATCCTGGAAAAAGATTATTGTATGCCTACCTCCTTTATTTCTTTTCTTGAAAATGCCTTGACAACTATAAAGCTCTCTAATATATTGTTTTGTCATCTGTAGTAGGTTGAATAGAGTCCCACAAATTCACATCTATCTGGGGCCTCAGCATGTAATCTTACTTGGAATTAGAGTCTTAACAGATATAATTAGTTAAGATGAGGTCATAAGATTAGGGTGGGTCCTCGATCCAGTGACTGATGTTCTTATAAGAGGAGAGGACACTCATGTTCATGGGCACACAAGGAAGAAGGCCATATGAGGCAGAGGTTGGAGTGTTGCAGCCTCAACCCAAGGAATGCCAAGGATTGCTGGCCACCAGGTTTGCAGGCTTTCAGAAGCTAGGAAAGAAGCAGGGAACAGATTTCTCCCTTGAAGCCTTCAGAAGGAACCAATCCTGCAGACACCTTGATTTCAGACTTCTGGCCTCTAGAATTGTGAGAGAATAAATTTCCATTGTTTTAAGCCACCCAGTTTGTGGTAACTTGTTAAGCAGCCCTAGGAAACTAACATACTTTCCTCAACCACTGGTAGGATAATACCCCTTTGTATACTAGAAAACATAGGAAGAATACTAGATGCTCCCGTGGATGTGCAAATCCATGCCCCCATGGATTGTTTGATGTGGCTGATCATGTGTCTTTTTGACCAGCTCACCTTCTTTGGTTAGAATAGGCACATGTGGCTCTGAAAGGGATACGGGAGTCATACTTGGCTTCAGAGGAAATAGTCACATATGGACATAGATGTCAGGAATCTGTTTTAGTTGCAGGTAACCTAAAAATCAAATCCAAATGAAATTTAAAAGATGTCATTATGTCTCTCTCCATCTCTCAACTTTGTTTCTCTTTTTCTGTTGGCTTCATTCTGTCCTCCTGCAGATGGCTTCTCTGTGGAAGCTTCTTTCCAGAGATCCGCAGGGAACGTGGATGCAAGCAAATCCAGTTTATTGTGTCCTCACAGATACATTTTACAGCGATGGTGGTTCTTAACTGGGGTTAACTTTCCACTGCTAATGATTTTTTGGCAATGTCTCGAAATATTTTTGGTTTTAATAATTAGGACTTATTACTGGGAATGCTAATATACATCCTAGAATGCATAGGACAGATAGTTATCTATACCCAAAAGTTAACAGGCCTGATATTAAAAACCCTGTCTTAGAGCATCTTTCCTAAAAGTGCTGGTGGAGATGTTTCTAGGTCATTCTGATTGGCCCAGTTTTGGCCACATGTCTACCTTGAACCCATCAGAGTAGCCATAATAACAACCCCTGGCCATACCATTGACCAGATGAAGAGTCACATGGCCAACCCCATTTATACTACATAGAAAATGGGTGGTCCTTAAAGGGAGGAATGCTTAGGGGAAAATACATGCACATGACAAATTTGGTTTAAGGAGACAAGTGGAGGAGGTCTGATTCTTTGGACTGTTAAATAGTACTTTAAAGAAACTAGGTGGTCTTGATATGACACATCTCCAAAGCAACACATCGAGGCTTTATTATTCCTTCAACAAATGCTTACAGAGGGTCCAGTCTCTATAGGCTCTATGCCAGGTGCAGAGGCCAAAGTGGTGAGCTTCAGTGTCAAGACTGCTATGCTTTGGTGACCCTTGAAGGCTAGTGGAGGAGGTAGATAGAAATAAACACCCCCCATGAAACTGAAGTAAGTGCTAAGAAGGAAAAGAACCATGTTAGAAAGTAATGGGAATGACTTATCTTGTAGATGGAACACTTGTTATTGGGCATTTGTGAGAGCAAATGGTGGTAACTCTGCATTTGTGCAGAAATGTCAGCTAGTGGTTGCTGATGTAGACCAGGGTTGGCCCTAACCTAGACATATCCTCTTCAAACCACCATACGTTTTGAAAGGCAGGTGGTAGTTCATTTTTGTTTCTTTAGTCTGATGCTTGAGTAAGCCAGGGAAGAAAATAGATGAAGCAAAATATCTAAATTGTTCTAATTCAGTAGAAGCTTGAAAGGAGAGAGGACATTAAAAGTGCCTTAAGGAAGCCTAACCTAAAAACTCCTAGCATGGGCCTGCAATAAGATCTCTGAGCCCTGTCCCTGCATAGACAACCTTGTCCCTGTTCCTTCTCATCTCTTAGTAGGACCCTTGGTGGGAGAGGGTGGATTTAACTCTGTGATGCTCTTGGCTTCTGCCAGAGAATGCCAATGTTAGTTTGGCAGTGGGTCAGAAGGGGAGCATGACTTTTTAAAAATAATAACTTTACGAAGTTTTTTTGGCATATACCATACAATTCACCCATTTAAAGTATACATTCAGTGGTTTTTAATAGATTCATAGATATATGCAGCTGTAAGTTGACTGTAAGTTGATTTTAGAGATTTTTTATCACCTCCGAAAGATCACCATTACCACACTTTCCCTCTTCTTGCAGCACTAGGCAACCTCTAATCTACTTTCTGTGCTTCTAGATTTGCCTGTTCTGGACATTTCCTTACAGATGGAATCATACAACATGTTACCCTTTGTGTCTGGCTTCTTGCACTTAGCATGTTTTCATGGTTCATCCACATTATAGCATGTTTCAGTACCTCATTCCTTTTCATGGCTGCAATATATTTCATTGTGTGGATGGTCCACATTTTATTTATCTATTCATCAGTTGACAGACATTTAGGTTATTTCCAGCAGTGATTCTTACGAATTAGTTAGTTGTATGTGCCATAGGAGCAATGGAAGTGATGAGTTCAAATCTGTTCATTGGTTTTGTTACCTGTGAGCCACTCCAGCTCTAGGACTAGGGAGAGAACGCTCAGCTGAGTGGTGACTCAGGGCTTGTTAGTGCATTTCAACTATCAGCGAGTTTCCCTTCTTTTCTTCCGTAGACACCTGGATTTGGTTATGCCAACACTAAGCCCTTTCCACGATTCCCCCAGTTTCTGTTTTGTCCTTTCCTCTAACACTGTGGCTTCATCATTGCCAGTGGTTTTGTTTTCACTAGCTGATGATACACTCCTTCAAGTGCTGGGTAACTTCTCCAGCAGTGCAGAGATTTCAGTATCATCTCGTATCATAAACTCCTAGGAAGATGCCTCATTTTGTATTTAAAAGCTCTTTGACATTCAACACGTCACACAGTGTTAACGATTCCTGTAGGCATCATGCTTTACGGTTTGCAAAAACCCACTGACGTATTAACTCATCTGATTTTCATTCTTGTGCTGAGAGATAAGAAGATGGCCAGTACTGTTCTCATTTGGCAGAGAAGCCAGGACTTGGAAGCCCCAGGCAGCGGCAGCATTGGCTCCAGAATCGTTTCCTGACCAGCCCTCTCTTCGTCTTTCCTAAGGTCCCGCAGTGACTCCCATGGTGCAGCACTAACCACAGCAAGATAGGCTGAATTGGTCTGTCCATGTGTGTCAGTGTCCTGACCGCTGTCCCTGCTGCCTGAGCAGGAATCTTAAGAATTATCCTTTTTATTTGGTGGCAGCAATGGTATCTGCGTTCCTGCTTGCCTTTTCTCTGGTACCATAGGTGTAGTTATTATGTCACTTAGTCTGAACAGGGGAGGTGAGCGGATCAGCATGGTTTTGGTGACGAGATAATTACAGTGGCTGAGCACACACTCTTATTTCTGTTGGGGCACTGTGGGAGTATGAGGACTGGGAAATGGTATGTCTGTGGGAGAGATAACAAGTGGGCTAATGGGTGAGGAGGGAGGGTTTGCTCTTGGTGGTGTTTTGTTTGTTTAACATTATTGTGGGAGGCAAATGGTTCCTGATTTCAGTCTTTTCCCATTACATTGCTGTTGGCACACTAGGAGAGCATGCCTAGCATGAATACAAGTTTTGACCTTAAATTTTAGTTTCTTTTTTCCCTTAAGCCCAAGCTCCTGTTAAGTATGTTCTAGGATCTTCTCAGTGGTGTCTTATTCATGAATAGTTGTTAATTGTTCTTGTGAAGGGAAGCAGAGTTAGGAACAACCTATGTTGCTGTCTTGGTGATATCACTCTCCTAAATAGGTGAACTAATTACTATGTCTCTAATCTCTTTCATTTATCCTTCTTAACTTCCCAAAACAATGGGTAAAACTGTACCTATTCCCCCATCCACCTCATAAAAAGACAAAATCACAAAGAATCCTATCACCACCACCAAACAACCAGAATACCAAAGAGTCTGGATGACCATCCACAAATACAAGAATTGCCCCTGTTTGATCTAAGTGTGTTCTGCCCAGGAGACTCCACAACGGTAGGATTATGCCCAACTGTTTGTTACTGTATCTCCAACTGGGGCCTACCTGGCATGATGACTCTCACAGACCAGCACTCCATAAATATTTGTGAAATGAATGAATCGATGTACACAGTAGGCTCAACAAATGTTTGATTGGTTCCATCTTCTTTTTCTCATGTTTAAAGTAGTTTAATCTTATTGAAGTAGAAGTAGAAGAAGAATATATCCCTTGGACATGAGAAATGTCAAGAAATGTGAAACTGTTAGAGCAAGTGTAACCAGAATGTGGGGTATGATCAGCTATGACCTCATTTTTATTTTTATCTCACATTGTTTCTTTAGAATTTATTCAGTGGGGGATCGGGGTCTCTCGATGAAAACTCTGGAAGACCCCAGTTTTTTTCTTCTTACCTTTAAATAATAGTGAAGTAAGAAGAAAGAAAATAAACAGAAATAGAAATTTGTCTTAACATTTTCCACAGAAAATTTCTGCACAATTATTTCAGAATAAAGCCAATATAAGGTATTTCATCTAAGCAGGTTTTGAGCTATATTCTGAGATTATATTGCTTAAGAGGAAGATTAAACTTGGTGGGTTGGATTAAATCCGAATTTGCCAAATTCTTTTTCATGTGGCTGAAGAGTACATTTGATTTAGGATATAGTGGAAGCCATGAGGCAAGAATCCAAAAATGGCCTTGATCTATAGTGTAGTCACTCCAAACCAGGTTTTCTGTGAGGCATGCTAGATCACAGGAATAGACCATTTGGGTAGAAATAAATCTTGGGCTCAGGCTAGTAATCTGTCCCAGCTTCCCAAATGATACTGTCCTAGGAAGCAGGGTAAAAGTGGGTTTGGTTAGTGTTGAAGTCTCCAGTATTTGACCTAGTGAGTAAGATATAAGTCACATGTCTCCAGAAATTGGCCATACTTGAAATCAGGTAGGTAACAGTATCATGCTTCTGGATAATCCATTGCATTTTGGGGAAAAGATTTAACCCACACCAGATGGTGTAAATTAGAGCAAGGTAAGTCTCAGTGTCCCAGGCAGGTGAGCTCATAAAGGGCTTAAGTCCGGGTGCTGGAAGGTGGGGAGATAACGAGAAAGACTTGGAAGGATTAGGGTTTAGGAAGACATGGAAACAGTTTTGGGGTAGAGGGGAGCTGTACTTCTGAAGGCTTTTGATCCCAGGACTCTGAGATCATGACCTGAGCCGAAGGCAGTGGCTTAACCCACTGAGCCACCCAGGCGCCCCCTTCTGAAGGCTTTTGAAAGCCCTAAGTTCACTACATGTGCACTGTATGTAGGATGCCAAGACTGATACCAGACCCCATCTTCAGATGGGAATGATCTCCCCAAACTTTCTGGGGACTTCTGGGGCTTCAGGATTACAGGTAAGATGTGCCGAAACATAGTTGGAGGAGACCAGGACTGGTGAACCCCATCTCTTGGCCCTGTATTTTAGAAGCAGATCTCTTAGAAATGCTAACTTGGAGCTGAACATTTGCAAAAGATTCCTCTCAAAAGCCTAAAGTATTGAAATAGGACTTGTAGCCTATATTCCACTGGAATACAAAACACAGAAGAACTCTTCTTACTGTTGTGATAAAGACCTATAGAATCTTTTGTTCTGATGAAATGACAGTTGGTGGGCTTCTGAATAGCTTCAGGATGGGTGCTGATGACCAGAAAGACTTGGAACTCAGCCTGACCCCTGGGGAGGTGAGAGGGATAGGAGAGTGAGTCAACAATGATCATGCCTATGTGATGAAGCCCCCACAAAAACTCCTAAACTAAGGGTTCAGAGAACTTCCAGGATGATAAACTAGGAGGTACTGGGAGGGCAGAGTGCCCAGAGAAGGTAAGGAAGCTCCGCACCCCTTCCCCTTCCCTTGCCCTTATACATCTTTTCCATCTGGCTGTTCTTGAGTTACAACCCTTGTATTAAGTCATTAATAGTAAGTTAAGTGTTTTCCTAAGTTCTGTGAGCTATTCTAGCAAATTATTGAACCTATGGAGGAGGTCATGGAACCTTTGATTTTAGCCATTGGTCAGAAGTATAGGAGGCCCAGTATTTGAATTGGCATCTGAAGTGGGGGACAGTTTTGTGGGACTAAGTATTTGACTTGTGGAGTCTATGTTAATTCTGGGTAGTTAGTATGCGTATAAATTAAATTATAGGACACTTAATGGTGTTTGGAGAAAATTAAAGACTTGCTTGGTGTAGAAAAGCTATACATTCTGTGTCAGAAGTGTTGTGAGTAGAGAAACAAGTTTTTCTTAACCTTCCAGTGAAACTATTTGCACTTGAATCCTTGTCTCAGCATCTACTTAAAATAGGTTAAGGTTAAGATAGATTTAAAAAAACAAACAAACCAGCAGACACTTTTAAAAGATATCCCCTACCGTCAACATACACAAAAATAGAGAATTAAAACAAAAATAGAGAAGTTAATCACTGGAAGGTAGTATGAGTATCTGATAGGCGTGCATGACATTTTTATCTTCTCTCTGTCTATATATAACTTCCAAAATGCTAAGGAGCATACCTAGAGTGAAATGTACTTGGAATGCTATGAAGAGAGGAAAGAGAAGAGAAATACATTAAAGGAATATTTGCTACAGAGTTGGCACTGAATCAGGCAATCTTCATATTAAATAATCTCATTGCAACCTCACATCCTTGGGAAGTAGAGACTACTGCCTTTTCAGCTAAAGGCACTCCTATTACATAAGGCCAAGGAAGGTAGCGATTTTATCTTCCTTGCCCTTGTATCTAGTTCTTATCACAGAGCCGGGGACGTAATTCAAACCTAAAAAATATTTGTTTTGTGAATGAATGAGTGATTTTTAATGTAGCTTGTTCAGGATCCCAGAGCAAGGTCACAAGTTTACATTCTCACTTGCAACAAAACAAAACTTGCAACAAAACTTTGGAGTTGGTGAGATCCCATCTGAATGGGAGAATTATTTGTAGAGAGTGTTATTTGTAACAGTTATTGGTAGAGCTGGGATTACACCATGTCATGCTACTCGAGAACAGTAACCTTCTATGGGTTGCCCTAAACAACACTATAAAACTCTGACAAATACAGTAAGCCTGAACAGATTTCTTCTTGATGTCTCAGGAAATAAAAACAGGGCTGTACACTCTTCTCCCTATGTTTAATATAATTTATAGACAATTGAACAGAATGTTAGTGGCATATTTATTGTCATTTCAATGATAAACAATTTGCTGTGACTTTTTAGTTAAGCAAATGTTAAATCTTAGTGAAAGATGTAGGCTCTAGGGGGAAAAAACTGAGTTGGAGAAGTAGGAGGAGGAACTTGCTCATCACAAAGAATTTCTGGTGTATGACACCCCTCATGCCATTTGGTGTCTGAGAAGGTGTAGGCTGCTCATTCTGAGTGGTTCTTCTCTACTTGTCACCTACCACTCATTCTGTTGCAATTAACCCAAATTAACTGGCTCTTGAATGATGGAATTTGGGGTGCTCTTGCTGGATGGGAAGAGTGATAGATGCTTCCAGAGGAAGAAAAGGTCAGAAAACAGGAGGGAAAATGGGTTACTCCAGAGAGTGGATACTGCAGGAAAAGGACCAGGCACAGTTCCCAAATCCATTGTAACTGACAAATTTCTAACTGGAAAGCAAGTACACTTCTACTATGAATGTGTACAGTTTACAAGGTAGTGGGTGTTATAAGCAAATATGAGATCTGATAGTCATTGCATAATGAGCTTACTTTGCCTGCTTGATTCCAGGGAAGTGTCAAATATGCCAGTAGAATCCATGATTTCTTCATTTGGTAATTTGTTTTTCTCATATCCAGCTGGGATCTCACCAACTCCAAAGCTTTGTCGAATGGTACTGTGAATAAGAATGTAAACTTGTGAGCCTAAGGCTTATCATGGAGTACTCTGATTTGGATTGGTTCATTCTTTTTCCTCAACATAACAGTACCAGTTAACGTTTGGGCTGTATGATGACCCCAATTGTCTGAGGGCAAAGCAGGCTTGACTGCAGAGGAAAAAAAAAACATATTTCGGTTGTTTTTCTGGCCCTCCACCATCAGTGTGATCCAGATTTTCTGTCTCTGCTTTGTGAAAGGTTGGTTTCTCTACCTTATACTTCTACTTACAGGTCTGCTTTTTAGGCTTTGTGATGAGAGTCAAAACCATTCACAGAGTTGACTGTCGCCATTAGCGTAACTTGACTATTTCAGGAGACTCTCCCCAGGAAGATAAAAGTTGTAAATAGCTTTATTGTTCATTCCAGTAACTTCCTGAAAGACCCATCAACTCTTCAATAGAAGGAATCAAAAACCAGTTTGCACTCAAGACTCTCTGAACCCTTCCCCTCAAAATTTCCACCTAGCCATGCACACCAATTCTAAATTATTATATCAGAGTCCTGACTGACCCCATCTGAATTATGCCCCTCCCACTCATTGAAAGGACCCCTTAAACCAGACTTTAAAATTTCAGTCAATATCTTGACTCTGCCATTTACTTTTTACAATGCTACTAAGACTCTGTTGAGGTGGTATTCTCTCTCATTCAGTAGGTAAACCAAGTAGGTAAACAAGAAACTCAAATTTCTGTACCGGCGGGTTGTTTTGGTGATATTTTGAGGAGCCACCATTGGACAGTGGTATTTGGGTACTGCATTCTCTGAGTCTTTCTGTTTCCACTTCCTGTATTCCCTGCCAAATTCTATATGTTAAACCCCAGCTTACAGAAATGTAGGAGTTGGATAAGTTTTGATTAACTGCTGTCATCCCTGTTGGATAAAGCTGAAGTATAAGGCCTCTTTATGGACTGATGGTCAGTTCAAGAATTTATTGCCTCTGGGTCAGATCCCTCCCCTGGTCCAAAACACAGAGTCAGGTGGTAAAATATGTGGTACAACACATGGGCACACAGTGTTTAAGGCATCAACTTCAGGCTCTTAAGCAAATGTCTGTGGACAGGAACTCTTTAGGAGAGGGCTGAGGACATAGCAGGCCTTCTCAGAATGGACCCTGGTAGAGTTACAGAAGAGAACATTATGTAGGATTGGAGGAGAAGGGTGTGGTACTAACATTATCATTTAAAGACTGGGCCTACTTTATCTGTTAATTGCAATGGATCCAACCAGCAAAGACCAGAAGGTGCCAAATGTTTGAGATTCCTCTAGCATTTTATTTCAGCGACTCACGGTATCTACCATGCTTGTCCCGAGGAATGCTGTGAGGATTCAATAAGGTAGCATGCAGGAGGTTATTTTTTTAAACCTATACGTAAAATAGTGCCAGGTACCATTCATTTACTTACCCATTCATTTATGAAATAATCACCTAGTATTTACTCTGTGTCAGAAATTGTGGTAGACTCCAGGCACGCAAACACAAGTGGGTCTTCTCTCCCTTCAGAAAGCTCATTGTCTAGTGGAAGAAACAGATATAAAGACAAATCATTGAAAAATAGAATGTATGTCATGATAAAGGAATATATAAAGTTTTATAAAAATATAGATAAATAATAGATGCTTAAAATATCTGTACTTTTCATATATTTTACTAAGCCCTATTTTGTCTTGTGAAATAGGTATCATTTCCCCCAATCTTAGAGATTAAATAACTGAAGGGCTAGGTAATGCGGGCAGTAAATGATAAATCTGGCACTCAAAGCTGAATGTTTTAACTCAAAGTCTAGTTGTACCCCCCCGACCATGTCAAGCTGCTTCACTTAGGACTGGGGGAGACTTGAGTCAAGACTGGCAATCGAGGAGCTTTTTTCTTTTAGGAAAAAATATTTTGAAGAATATCTAATGAAATAAACTATTCACGATGTGGTATTAAATGGAAAAAAAAAAAAACCCAGGAAGAATAGAATACAAAACACCTCAGAAAATGAAACTCCAGAATCATGAAAAATTATGACTATTTAATATGTTTTCCTAGCCCTCACCTGCCTGCAGACACTAATGAGCTTACACCAATAGTAAAATCCCTTATTTCCCCTGGCCCTGCTTCTTTCTGGTGTTAATATAGAACTTCGGCTCTTTATAAAACCTGGTCTGGATTATATCTTGGAGTTCTGGAAGTGCAGGTTCTTATCTATACCCACCAGCAAGGATAATCCCAGTGGGCACTGAGGCTAGACCTCTATGCCAGGCCCATCACAGATGCACTTGAGCCATCTCTGGGCCCAGGAAGGCTCTCTGTCATAATCTGTAAAGGGCTCTCAAGGAAGAGGTGTCTGGGCCCCAGTGTGTCAGAGTGTAATGAAATTGCTTTTACAGCTTTTATTCACAGCATCCCCCCATACCTTCATAGGTCTCAGAAAGTAATTGAATGGGAAAGTCCAATACCCCATGTATGCTACACATAGAACCATCCCTTCATCCAACAGCTAAGGGCTTTCTCACCAGATCAGGCTCATCATGGTCACTCCTTCAAGAGAGTTCCCTTCTGAAGGCTTTCCAGTATTCATACAAAGAAGGTTCTAGAGGACAAGCCCCTGAAGTGACAGAGATAAACCCCAGGTATTTCTGAGTCACCATGGATTTCAGGTGCTGGAACTCTGCTTGTATTTCATCGATTAGCACCAGTATCATGGGGGTGGAGAGGGAGAGTTCCTCTTTCTTATTTTCTATACTATGTATATTTAAAATATTAATTTTATAAACAGGAAAAATTTAAAGAAAACTCACAAAGAACATAGAGTAAACAATTTGAAAAGGTTATAGATTTTTGAAATAGGGTGATTTATCATCCCCTGGGGTGATTGGAAATATAACCCTTCAAATGAACTAGATGACCTCTTCATCTTAAGCTTCTGTGAATCACTTGGGATTCATTGATTCTTTTCTTTCTTTGACTTATATCTAAGCCAGAGACAGTAAGACTCTTATAAATTACTGAACATAGAAATTGTTGAAACACTGATGTCAGGGTTTCTTTGATTTTCAGATTATAATGGCTTCCATATAGTTCTCATTTAGCTGTGGTTGATAGAAAATAACAGTATTCACTTTAATCAAACTTGTTTATAATTTAGGAAAGAATTATAAGCTAGGGTAGCTTAACACAGATGAAAATTCTTATTACTGAGCTTAGCCAAATCTACGTTTGCTTCAAGACTTGGAGCTATATAAAAGAAATTTCTTTCAGGGTTATTTTAGTAAATTTCAATAAAAAATTATCAAGTATAACGAAACATTCTTGGAAAGAGAGGAGGGATTCATGGCATTTCACAAGAACTAATGAGTTTGCTATTGATAGAGAATTTTTGCTTTCTTATTTGCTTCAAAGAGTGATACTCATTTAGTAATTCTTAAACACATACATCTTTTCCATTTTTGTTTTTCCTGCTTGGTGCCAGAGTTTTCTTGGCTAGTAGTGGAATCTACTGAATAGATTGGCTCTGCTTTTTATCCATATATTCTATGGATCTTGTGGTTCTGAATCCAAGGCACTTGAATAATGATGGGGATCAAATGTTCCAGAAAATATAAATATTGTATATAACCAGCTACTGCTAACGAATAGAAAAAAGAAAGGCTGATGTGGGCCAGAGCAATCCATATAGGCTCCGTTCCTGCCAAGTTAAATGTGTACACAGCCAGAAAGGGTCAAAATCCTTTGGTGAACAATACTCACAGATGAGGAGTAGGGCATAACATTTTAATATATTAACCATTTAAAAATTCCTACTGGTAATATCTTTTCATTCCTGTGGCTCTTCTCCCCTTTATACCAAACCAGAGACATCAATTTCCTCTGGAAAGGAATATTATCCAGGGGAAAAAAATGAGGAAGCAGTTTTCTCAGGTTTGAGTTTCAAAATGGACCTCTGGGCCTCTTTACAGTTTGAAAGAAAAGGTTTTGATTTCAAAAGGCTGAATTTTGAATATCAAAAGCTAAGATCATGAAGGACTCAGTGCTTGAAAGTTTTGCCATTAACACATTAGATTGGAAGGAATGCATGTGGATGTCAGAGCATTTTTCCTGTGGGAGAGGATTTCTAAGGATCCTACAGTTTTGGGGAGAGGGAAAGAGAACTGGAAGGCAAGACCACTGAGTTTCTTTGAGGGAGGGTCCTGTTCTGTGACTCTCAAGTGGAGCTGAGGACAGGGTTGAAGATCAGAGGTGTGTGTGTATTACAAACCATATATAGATTTGGGTTTCTGACAACAGGCAGGATGTGTGCTTTGCTTTTTGATTAAAGCCAGGTGTCGAAAGCATCCAAAAATGCTGCAGCGTCCAAAATGACATGGGAACAATAGAATAGGGATGGATAGGTGAAGCATCTAGGCAGATGGTCTGAAGGAGCCCACAGAGCCCCTTTGGGCTATTGTGAATAATGCTGCAATGAGCACGGAGTGCAGATATCTCTTCCAGATAGTGATTTCATTTTTTTTAAGATATTTACCCAGGAATAGAATTGCTGGACCATATGGCAGTTCTATTTTTAAGTTTTTGAGGATTTTCCATACTGTATCCCATAAGGGCTTGACCAGTTTATATTTCCATCAGCAGTGTTCAGGGGGTCCTTTTTTCTCACATCCTCGCCAACACTTGTTATCTCTTATCTTTTAGATGAAAGCCATCCTAATGGATGTGAGGTGATATTGTGGTCTTGATTTGATTTCTCTGATGATTAGTGATGTTGAGCACCTTTTCTTGTACCTGTTGGCAATTCGTACCTTGTCTTTGAAAAATGTTTATTCAGGTCCTTTGCCCATTTTTCAATTGGGTTATTTGTTCTTTTGCTATTCTGTTGTATGGACATTTATATATTTTGGATACTAACCCCTTATTGGATATATGGTTTAAGAATATTTTCTTGTATTCTGTATATTGCCTTTTCATTTTTTTAAATGCACAAGCTGGGGGGAAGGGGGCGGTGGCAGAGGGAGAGGGAGAAGCAGACTCCCTGCTCAGCAGTGAGCCTGATGTGGGCCGCAATCCCAGGACTGTGGAATCATGACCTGAACTGAAGGCTTCCAACTGAGCCACCCAGGCACCCCTTCATTTTATATATCTATGTAGATATATAAACTCTATATCAATATCTATATATTGGCTTGGAAAAAGACTTTTACTTTACTGTACACTCACCTGTTTGTATTGCTTTTTATTGCCTCTGCTTTTGGTGTTATATCCAAAAAATCGTTGCCGAGACCAATGTCAGAAAGCTTGTTTCCCTGTATTTTCTTCTAGGAGTTTTATGGTTTCAGGTCTTACGTTTAAGTCTTAAATCCGGTTGAGTTAATTTTTGTGTATGGTGTATGATAGAGGCTGTTTCATTGTTTTGCAGGTGAATATCTAGTTTTCCCAGCACCATTTATTGAAGAGATTATCCTTTCCCCACTGTGTGTTTTTGGTGCTCTTATCAAAGATTGGTTGATGGGTGAACTTATTTCTGGGCTCCTGATTCTGTTCTTTTGGTTTGTGTCTGTTTATATGCCAGTACAATACTGTCTTGATTACTAGAACTTGATAATACAGTTTGAAATCAGGAAGCATGATGTCTTCAGCTTTGCTCTTCTTTCTCAGGATTGCTTTGGCTATTCAGGGTCTTTTGTGGTTCCATGTGAATTTTGGAATTGTTTTTTCTAGTTCTGTGGAAAATTGTCATTGGAATTTTGGTAGGGATTGCCTTGAATCTGCCGATCACTTTAGGTCATTTTAACAATAGAATTTTAATAGTATTAATAACAATTTTAACAATATTTTGTTAAAAATTTAACAATTTTAACAATTTATTCCATGAACATGAGATATTTTGCCATTTTTTTGCATCTTCCTCAATTTCTTTTTTTTTTTTTTTTAAAGATTTTTATTTATTTATTTGACACAGAGAGAGAGAGAGATCAGATCACAAGTAGGCAGAGAGGCAGGCAGAGAGAGAGGAGGAAGCAGGCTCCCTGCCAAGCAGAGAGCCCGATGTGGGCCTCGATCCCAGGACCCTGGGATCATGACCTGAGCCGAAGGCAGCGGCTTTAACCCACTGAGCCACCCAGGCGCCCATATCTTCCTCAATTTCTTGCATTTATAGTTTTCAGTATAAAGATCTTTCACTTCCTTGGTTAAATTTATTTCTAAGTCTTTTATTCTTTTAATACATTCGTGAATGTGTTTGCTTTCTTAATTTCTCTTTCCAGTAGTTTATTGTTAGTGTGTAGAAATACAACTGATTTTCGTATATAGATTTTGTATCCTGCAACTTTATTGAATTCATTTGTTAGTTCTAAAAGTTTTTGGTGGATTCTTTAGGGTTTTCTATATATAAGATCAAGTCATCTGGGGCGCCTGGGTGGCTCAGTGGGTTAAGGCCTCTGCCTTCAGCTCGGGTCGTGATCTCAGGGTCCTGGGATTGAGCCCCGCATCGGGTTCCCTGCTCTCGGCGGGGAGCCTGCCTCTCTGCCTGCTTGTGATCTCTCTCTCTGTCAGATAAATAAATAAAATCTTAAAAAAAAAAAAGATCAAATCATCGGTAAACAGAAATGATTTTACTTCTGTCTTTCTGATTTGGATGCCTTTTATTTCTTTTTAAATTTTATTTATTGCCTTTTTAATTTCTTTTTCCCCCCTAATTGCTCTGGTTAGGACAGTATTGTGTTGAATATTGGGCATCCACTATCAAGGATGCCTACTCTAGTGACTCTCATTGCCTTTTCATTTTGTTGATGGTTTCCTTTGTTGTTGAAGTGCATCCCATCTATACCCAATTTGTTGAGAGTTTTTATCATAAAAAAATACTGAATTTTGTCAAATGCTTTTACGTATCTATTGAGATGATCATACAATTTTTATCCTTCATTTAGCTGATGTGGTATGTCATATGGATAGATTTGTGTATATTGAACCATCCATGCATCCCAGAAATAAATCCCATTTGATCATGATGTATAATCCTTATTGTATTTTATTTTAATTCCTGTATAGTTAACATATAGCATTATATTAGTTTCCGGTGTATAATATAGTGATTCAACAGTTCTATATATTACTCAGTGCTCATCAAGATAAGTGTACTCTTAATCCTCTTCACCTATTCACCCACTCCCCATCGACCTCCCCTCTAATAATTATCAGTTTATCTAGAGTTAAGAGTCTGTTTTTTGGTCTGTCTCTTTTTTCCCCCCTTCTTTCATTTGTTTTGTTTCTTAAATTCTACACATGAGTGAAATCATATTGTATTTGTCTTTCCATGACTGGCTTATTTTACCTAGCATTATACTGTCTAGATTCATGTGTGTTATTGCAAATGGTGAGATTTCATTCTTTTTTTTATGGCTAAATATTATTCCATTATACACACACACACACACACACACACACACACACACACACACACACATCTTCTTTAACCATTCATCTCTCAATGGACACTTGGGCTACTTGTGTAATTTGGCTATTGTAAATAATGCTGAAATAAACATGGGGTGTGTGTGTTCTTTTGAATTAGTGTTTTCATGTTCTTTGGGCAAATACCCAGTAGTGTGATAATTGGATCATATGGTTGGTCTGTTTTTAATTTTTTGAGGAACTTCCATGTTGTCTTCTACATGATATATCATCCTTTTAATGTATTGTTTAATTTGGTTTGCTATATTTTGTTGAGGATTTTTGCATCTATTTTCATCAAGGATATTGGCCTATAATTTTCTTTACCCGTAGTATCCTTATCTGACTTCAGTATCAGAGTTTGGAAGTGTTCCTTCCTCTTTCATTTCTTGAAATTGTTCAAGAAGGATTGTTATCAGTTCTTTAAATGGTAGAATTCACCGTGAAGCCATTGAGTCCTTGGCTTTTTTTGTTGGGAGGTTTTTGATTATTGATTCAAACTCTTTACTCATTATTAGTCTGTTAGAATTTTTTTTTCTTCATGATTCAGTCTTGGTAGCCTTTATGTTTCTAGGGATTTATCCATTTCTTCTAGGTTATCTGATTTGTTAATGTATAATTGTTCATAGTAGTGTTTTATGATCATCTGTACTTCTGTGATATCAGTCATAATGTCTCCCCTATTATTTCTGATTTTATTTATTTGTATCTTCCTATTTTTTAATTAGTCTAACTAAGATTTGTCAGGTTTGTTTTTCTTTAAAAAAGCACAGCTCTTGATTTGACTGATCTTTTTTGTTGCTTTTCCTGTCTCTATTTTATTTATTTCCATTTTGATTTTTGTTATTTTCTTCCTTTTACTAACTTTGGGCTTAGTTTGTTCTTCTTTTCTGGTTCCTTGAGGTGTAGTTAGTATATTTATTTTAGATCTTCTTTTTTCTTAATGTAGGTTTTTGTTGCTATAAACATCCCTTTTAGAACTGATTTTGCTGCATCATGCAAGTTTTGTGATGCTGTGTTTCCATTTTCCTTTGTCTCCAGATATCTTTTTATTTTGATTTCTTCTTTGACTCATTGGTTGTTCAGCAGTATGTTATTTACTCTCTATATATTTTGGACCTTCCAGCTTTCCATCTGTTGATTTATAATTTTATACCTTTATTGTTGGAAAGGGTGCTTGATATGATTTCAATACTCTTACATGTGTTAAGATTCTTTTAAAGATTTTATTTATTTATTTGACACAGAGAGAGAGAGAGATCACAAGTAGGCAGAGAGGAGGAAGCAGGCTCCCTGCTGAGCAGAGAGCCAGATGCTATGTGGGGGCTTGGGGCTCGATCCCAGAACACCGAGATCATGACCTGAGCGGAAGGCAGAGGCTTTAACCCACTGAGCCACCCAGGCGCCCCTTAAGATTTGTTTTGTTACCTAACGTGATTTATCCTGGAATGTTTTCTGAGTGCTTGAGAAGAATGCATATTCTGCTGCTTTTAGATGGAACCTTCTGTCTGTATACATAGGGTCCATCTGTTTTAATGTGTATTTCAAGTCCAATACTTTGTTATGGATTTTCTGTCAGAACGATTTATTCATTGTAGAAGTGTGGTATTGAAGTCCCCAACTTTTATTCTATTGCTGTTTCTCTCTCTCTTCAGATCTAATATGTTGAGGTGTTCAGATGCTGGGTGTGTACACCTTTTGACTTAAAGTCTGATATAAATATTGTTACTTCCATTTTTATTTGGTTTCTATTTGCATGGAATAGCTTTGTCCATCCCTTCACTTTCAACCTGCTTGTTTCCTTAACACTGAAGTGAGTCTCATAGTTGGGTCTTTTTTTTTTTTTAATTTATTCTCTCACTCTGTATCTTTTGATTGGATAATTTAATCTGTCTACATTTAAAATAAATATTGAAAGGAAAGAAAATATTAATAGGAAAATGATATCTTATTATTTTCTGGGTATTTCATAGTTCCTTTGTTCCTTTCTTGTGTTCTTTGTGAATTGGTGATTTTCTGTAATGGTGTGCTTTGACTCCCTTCTCTTTCTCTTTTGCGTACCTACTGTAGGTTTTGCTGTATGGTTACCATGAGGCTTACATGATACATCTCGTAGTTATAACAGTCTATTTTAATCTGATAAGAACTTAACTTTTATCTCATAGAAAAACTACCCTTTTACTCCCCTCTATTTTGTTTTTGAGTCACAATTTCCATCTTATTATATTGTGTATCTATTAACAAATTATTGTAGCTATATTTTTAAAAATATTTTTCTCCTTTAATCTTTATACCAGAGTTCAGTAATTAACACACCACCATATTACAGTATTTGAGTATTCTGAATTTAATTATATTTATATATTTATATTTATATTTATATTTATATTATATTTATATAATTGCTTTATTAGTATGATTTATGTTTTCATGTTTTTATGTTACTAATTAGTATCTTCTCATTTTAGCTTGAAAAACACAAGCAAAAAGGTTTTGTGCTTCCTCACATTATTCTGAGAAAGGACAAAATTGCTAATTTTAAGTTTTACGATGTTGTAGAAAGGCACATGTTCCTCTGTAGACGTTAAGAAACTTAACGTCTGGTGTACTGGTGTACTGGAAACTTAAGATTGAATTTAGCTCACTGGTTCTGTTAACAAAAGGAATCATAGAAAAGGTCTGTGTGACATGGTGTTTTCTTCATGGGTCAGGAATTGGTTCCACAGTGTATGTGATGGCTCGAACATCAGACAGAATTCTGTGGAAGGTTTGTGATCCAGGGGATTGTGTTTCAGAGTGCAGTTTTTGTTTACTGAACTTTATGAAAAAGAAAGACGCTGCAAATTGATGTACAAAAGTTGGAAATTCACAGGCATGAGCACTGTCCTAATGGCACATTTAAATTAAAGCTTGAAAAAAAATAAAGCTTGATGGAGCTTTCAAGAAAATGTAAAAATGTGAACAGAGTTTACATTAGAGAAAAACACATTTGAGAATAAAGTGTTACGTATTTTATGGACCATTTTTATTAATTTGATGTCAGTTTCTTTTGAAGAGTTACAATAAGCAAATCCTCTTTATCATGTTTTAAGAGATAGAATCTAATTTTAAGAATAATTGGCTAAGAGCTCCACTCTGCAATTTTCCTTCTATCTCTAATCATTTGAAGGGCATTGGGCATAGTAGAAAGGGTAAGACAGATTCTAGTTTACGCTCTGTCACAAATCTGCTATGTGGTCGTAGGTAATTCAACTGCCCTTGGTCTCAGTCTTCCTGTCTATAAAATGGAATAGTTGGATCTTATATACTCAAAAGGTTGATTCTAACTCCAAAATGTCACGGTGCAAAGTGCCCTTATAACCACATGTAACTGTTCTCACCTCTGTAAGCTGTGATTCATGGACTTAGCTGACAACGTTTTGTTAAAAGGAGATGCTGACTTTTTCAAAGATGTGGTTTTTATCACTTGTTTGAGAACCAATCCATTGATGACCCATTATGTTGATGTCGAATGGAAAGCCGAGGCTGCTTTAAGTCAAATTTATTGTTAAAAGAAAGCAAGTTCAGGGGCGCCTGGGTGGCTCAGTGGGTTGAGCCTCTGCCTTCGGCTCAGGTCATGATCTCAGGGTCTTGGGATCGAGCCCTGCATCGGGCTCTCTGCTCAGCCGGCAGCCTGCTTCCCCCTCTCCCTCTGCCTGTCTCTCTGCCTGCTTGTGATCTTTCTCTCTCTGTCAAATAAATAAATAAAATCTTAAAAATAAAAAAAAGGTTCAAAGCTATGTCCCAAAGTAGTCAGATTATCTTTGTAATATCTTGCAAAAGCCACTTAGATAAATGAAATTTATGTTTTGAAGAATATTGTATTCTTTTGCATAACCTTTGATTTTGTACATTTTCTTCCACAGTGTGTCAGTGGATTTTGTATTGATAGAATTTAATTCTTTAAAAAAAAATTTAAATATTTATTTATTTGCTTATTTATTTATTTTTATTATGTTAGGTCACCATACTGTGCTTCATTAGTTTTTGATGTAGTGTTCCATGGTTCATTATTTGCATATAATACCCAGTGCTCATTGCAACACATACCCTCCTTAATACCCATCACTGGGCTAACCCATCCCCTCATACCCCTCCTGTCTGAAACCCTCAGATTATTTCCTGGCATCCGTAGTCTCTCATGGTTTGTCTCCCCCTCTGATTTCCCCTCTTCAGTTTTCCCTTCCTTCCCCTAATGTCCTCCATGCTATTCCTTATGTTCCACATATAAGTGGAAACCATCTGGTAATTATCTTTCTCTGCTTGACTTATTTCACTTAGCATAATCCCCTCCAGTTCCATCTATGTCGATGCAAATGGTGGGAATCCATCCTTTCTTGATGGCTGAGTAATACTCCATTGTGTATATGGACCATATCTTCTTTACGCATTCGTCTGTTGAAGGGCATCTCAGCCCCTTCCACAGTTTGGCTATTGTGGACATTGCTGCTATGAACATTGGGGTGCATGTGCCCCTTCTTTTCACTACATCTGTATCTTAGGGGTAAATACCCAGTAGTACAATTGCTGGGTTATAGGGTAGCTCTATTTTTATCTTTTTGAGGAACCTCCATACTGTTTTCCAAAGTGGCTATACCAACCTGCATTCCCATCAACAGTGTAAGAGGGTTCCCCTTTCTCCACATCCTCTCCAACATATGTTGTTTCCTGCCTTGTTATTTTTTGCCATTCTAACTGGCGTAAGGTGGTATCTCAATGTGGTTTTGATTAGAATTTCCTTGATGGCTAGTGATGTTGAACATTTTTTCATGTGTCTGTTAGCCATTTGTATGTCTTTGGAGAAGTGTCTGCTCATGTCATATGCCCATTTTTTGACTTGATTATTTGTTTTTTGGGTGTCAAGTTTGAGAAGTTCTTTATAGATCTTGAATACCAGCCCTTTATCTGTAATGTCATTTGCAAGCATCTTCTCCAATTTGGTGGGTTGCCTCTTTGGTTTTTGTTTGTTTGTTTGTTTTGTTTTGTTTTTTCTAAAGACTATTTATTTATTTATTTAAAAGAGAGAGAGAGAGAGAGAGAGAGAGAGAGAGAGAGAGAGAGAGAGAGATATCACAAATAGGCAGAGAGGCAGGCAGAGAGAGCGGGGGAAGCAGGCTCTCTGCTGAGCAGGGAGCCCGATGCGGGACTCGATCCCAGGACCCTGGGATCATGACCTGAGCTGAAGGCAGAGGCTTAACCACTGAGCCACCCAGGTGCCTGCCTCTTTGTTTGACTGGTTTCCTTTGCTGTGCAGAAGCTTTTTATCTTGGTGAAGTCCCAGAAGTTCATTTTTGCTTTTGTTTCCCTTGCCTTTGGAGACGTGTCTTAAAAGAAGTTGCTGGATTCCTGTGTCACATTGAAGTCTTTGATCCATTTGAAGTTTGTCTTTGTCTATGGTGTAAAAGAATGGTCGAGTTTTATTCTTCTGTATGTAGCTGTCAAATTTTCCCATAACCATTTATTAAAGAGAGTATCTTTTTTCCATTGGATACTTTTTCCTGATCTGTCAAGACTAATTGACTGCAGAGTTGAAGGTCCATATCTGGCTTCTCTATTCTGTTCCATTGGCCTATGTGTCTGTTTTTGTGCCAGTACCATGCTGTCTTGGTGATGACAGCTTTGTAAAATAGCTTGAAATCAGGCAATGTGATGCCCTCAGCTTTGTTTTTCTTTTTCAACATTTCCTTGGTGATTCGGCGTCTTTTCTGGTTCCATACAAATTGTAACATCATGGAACAGTTCTGTGAGCCTAGGTTGCCTACTTCAGTCAGTTATGTGATAGGGAAAAAATTGCCATCTTGTTTAAACTGTTATTTCTTTGGCCTTTTCTACAGTTGTACCTAAGCCTTTATCCTAGCAGATAGGCAGTATGCATAAATTCCTACCACTCACAATTTATTCCTAGGGACTAAAGCATAATACCATCTAGATTTTCTTCTTAAAGCTCAGCTACTATGGGAGAGGAGACATTTTAAAGTATTTTCGTAAAAAAATTCTTGACACAATTTAGCTTATGGAATTATTTTTTTCTTGGGTTGCCTGGGTGGCTCAGTTAAGCATCTGCCTTCAGCTCAGGTCATGATCCCGTAGTCGTGGGTTTGGCCTGCATCTGGTTCTCTGTTGAGTAGGGAGCCTGCTTCTCCCTCTCCCTCTCCCCTTCCCCTTGCTCTTTCTCTCTCTCTCTCTCTCTCTCTCAAATAAATAAAATCTTTTAAAAAACTATTTTTATTCTCTATTTTCAGGGTTCTGGAAAACCTGAAATATTAACAATTAATATTGTTAATATTGGCATTGTTATTCAGTTTGAGAAACCTGATTTAGGATAAATCAGCCTAAATCAGTTTGGCTACCTCTGCACAGGGCTGAGTCTGGAAGTGCCGATTTGCACAGATCCAGAATTCTCTACATAAGCAATACCATATTTTAGTGTCAAAGCTAATAAAGATTGAGGTCCTCAGGAATAAGGTCTAGCTAACAGTTCATGAGGCTGTAGATGAAGATGTCTAGAGTTCATGTTACTGCTTGAGAAATAAAATACTTCAAGTACTTTTAAATTGGCAACAGGCTTTTAAGTGGGTACAACTGTTGATGGACATTATTTTTATGGAATTTTACTCCCAAATGGGAAAAATATTTTATTCCCAATAGATTTGGCCATGAAACTTAAAGCGATCATGTCATGAGGGCAGATTTTTTTCTGCTTTTCTGCATCTCCTCTTTGTCCTCTTTTTTTCAGTCTGTAATATTTTCTTCTCTCTTCGCTTTTGCTTTCTCTTGTTCCTCTACCCCTATTTTACATCTTTGATTTTCCTGTCCTGTCTGCTCAACATTGCAAGGATTCATAATCTACAAACTTCCAAATCACAAAGCAGTGTTTCTCAAAATGAACCACTCCACTCCATCTGTAACTGATAGGCTAAATTCTGAAATGTAAACAAAGAGGTAGATGGTTGACCTTGAAAAAAACACTTCAGCTCTCTTGATTTCAGTTTTATTGTCCTGAAATATAGGATGGGTGATCTTCAAAAAGGAAATTTTAATGTTGACTAAGAACTTGGAAAAACTGCTTACCTACTTATTCAAATATTAGCCCACACCCAATTTTGTGGCTGTATGAGTTTAGTGTAGCTTAACTTATGTTGCCTTACTGGCCTACAGGCAAATACTCTGGGAAATTAGTATTCATTTATCAAGTCAGTAGTAATTTCTTCATAGATATATATATATATAGAGAGAGATATATCATATATATATGATAATTTGAATGTTGACTAAGAACTTGGAACTAAAATTTGAATGTTTATATATATCTATATATGTCTATCTATCTATCTATCTGTCTATCTTAGCAGAACAACTAAATTGCTTCCTGTTGATTGGATAAAGAAGTGGTTATTAGTGAAGTTCCTGGCTAAGGTGGGGTCTGTAGACTACGATCTATCTCCTAAACCTCTGGGCAGCAGACAAAAGGCAACTACTTGAGGACTCTGAAAAATGAACTATAATAGGGAAAATGGACACTGAAGTAAAAATTTGATTAACGATCTGTCGCAAAGAGGAGTTTCATTTTTTGTTTTTGTTTTTTCTCCTTTGACTCCTGGATTTGAACTGGGGTAGGCTAACATGTACAGTTTGGCAGCAAGTGCCGGCAGAAAACACTGAGATAATCATTTACTCAGAAGACCAGAAATAGGGACGTCTGATTTCCAGAGGGTGGAAATAACTTTTTTTTCTGTTTTTTTCCCCCTTCTGGTTCTGACTCAGGGCTAGCCTCAGACATGGCACTATGCTGCCATCACTGTGATAAAGGCACTTTTAAAACCAAGAGAAGACTGAGTTCTGGGCTAAAGGAACTGAGAAAAGAAATGTCCAAAGAGCGTGAGGGAATCCCTTTATTTTTCTATGTTGTTTTCCTCTCTTCTTTATTCTGAAAGCACCAGTTATGTGGAGCTGTACAAAGCACAGGATGCTAGTGCCCTATCTTTCTAGCCAAGGGAACTAGAGAAAATGGGTCACTGAACCAGAGTGTGGGAGAAATACCAGAGAGGGAAAACGAGGTGAGGATCCCTTAATTTTCTGTACAAACCAACTTAAATCCAGGCTCACCTCCAAGTTTGGCACATGTAGACCAGACACAAAGAAACAGCAAAGACTTCAAAAAATAAACTGCCATATAAAAAAGCTCACTAGGTCCCATGCTAACTTCCAGGTCTTCACCAAGTAGACCCAAACAGCATAGTAAAGTCTTTAAAAATGAGCTGATATGGGCAATAATATCCACAGAAGGCAAAATAGACTTTGTGGTTCAAAACAGACCAGGTTGATTGCCTGCTTTAAAACACACACATTCAGGATGCCTGCTTGGCTCTGTCGGTTAAGTGTCTGCCTTCCCCTCAGGTCATGATCCCAGGATCTTGGGATCAAGCCCCACATTGGGCTCCTGCTCAGTGGAAAGCCAGCTTCTCTCTCTCCCTCTGCCTGTCATTCCCCTTGCTGTGCTCTCTCTCTGTCAAATAAATAAATAAAATCTTTAAAAAAAAATAAAAGACACACATTCTCCAGAGGATTTTAATAGGACCCAGTGCCTACAACATAATATTCAAATGCTCATTTCAGAATCCAAAATTTGGATTCTATATAAAGAATCAAAAACAAATGACCAATATGTAAACAAAAACAAAACAACCCACAAAAACCCAGGAAACAAAAATCAACAGAATCAACAGAAGGAAACATTAAGATGACTTAGATGTTGGATTTATCAGAAAAAGACTTAAAGCAGCTATAATAACCATGTTCCATGAAGTGATGGTAAGCACTCTTAATAAAAAGATAGAAATTTTCAGTAGAGTAGAAGTTATAAAAAAGAAATAAAGAGAAATTTTATAACTAAAACACATAGTATCTGAAGACCTGAACAAAACTTTCAGTCAATTTGATGTAGTTAGTATTTATAGAAAATATCAGGCAACAACTGCTACATACACTTTACTTTTAAGTGCACATGGAACTTTGCCAAGATAGATCATATCTTGGACCATAGAACAAACCTAAAAAAATTAAATAATTGAAGTCATACAAAAATATGTTCTGTAGCCATAATGAAATAATATAAGAAATCAATAACTAAAAGATATCTGGAAAATCATCAGATGTTTGGAAATTAAATAACAGATTTCTAAATAATTAATGGATCCTAGAAGGTGTCACAGGGGAAATTAGAATGTATTTTGAATAAAGTGAAGAGGAAAAGAGAGCATACAAAAATTTACGGGAGGTGAGTAAGGCAGTGCTTAGAGTGAAAAATCATACCATTAAATGTTTATGTTAGTAAAAGAATGGGACATCTGGGTGGCTCAGTTGGTTAAATGTCTGCCTTCAGCTCAGGTCATGATCCCGGGGTCCTGGGATTGAGTCCTGCACAGGCTTCTTGCTCAGTGGGAGCCTGCTTCTTCCTCTGCCTGCTGTTACCCCTATTCTGTGCGTGCGCTCTCTCTCTCTCTCTCTGACAAATAAATAAATATATATATATATATAAAAAGGAAAGACCTCAAGGAAAAACCTTTCTAAGCTTTCATGTCAAACAGCTAGAAAAAACATCCAAACCATACAGAAAAATGGAAAGGAAGAAAAGAATAAAACTTGAAGACAATAACATCAATGGAACTAAAACCTGGTTCTTTGTAAGGGTTAAAAACATTAATAAACCTCCACATAAATTGATGAAGAAAAAAGGAAAGAAGACATATATTACCAAAGTCAGGAATGAAAGAGGAGATGGGCATTACTGGACTAAGTAACACTTTTCTCCTCCTATGTCTTGTTTTTATTAAAAGGGCCCCAAATTATGTTCTTTATGTTTTCCAAATATTTATCAAGGATGGGTGATCTTTTTTTAATTAACATATAATGTATTATTTGCCCCAGGGGTACAGGTCTGTGAATCATCAGGCTTACACCTTTCACAGCACTCACCATAGCACAAACCCTCCCCAATATCCATCACCCAGCCACCCTATCCCTCCCCAGCCCCCAGTAACTCTCAGTTTGTTTCATGAGATTAAGAGTTTCTTATGGTTTGTCTCCCTCCTGATCCCATCTTGTTTTATTTTTTCCCTCCCTACCCCCACGACCCCCCACCCTGCCCCTCAAATTCCAGAGATCATATGATAATTGTCTTTCTCTGATTGACTTATTTCACTTAGAATAATACCCTCTAGTTCCATCCACATCGTTGCAAAAAGCAAGATTTCGTTTCTTTTGATGGCTGCATAGTATTCCATTGTATACATACTACATCTTCTTTATCCATTCATCTGTTGATGGACATCTAGGTTCTTTCCATAGTTTGGCTGTTGTGGACATTGCTGCTATAAACATTTGGGTGCACGTGCCCCTTCGGATCACTACATTTGTAAGGGATGGGTGATCTTACTCCACCCAATAAAATGTCAGTGAAAACTATTCATTAACGTAGCTTCCACATTTATATAATTGTCAGTTACAGAAGCATATTTTTATAGGAGCACAATCAGAATTTCCTCTTCAAGCAGCCTTCCCAGATGCATGTTAAATTAAATGGCTTTATCTTGTACTTTCACACCAGTCTTCATATATATTTGTTTCATCACTTACTGTATTATACCAGATTCTCTGTTTATGTTTATGTTTCATCTCCCACACTAGATTGGCAGTGCCTGTATCATATTCATGAGTTTTCAAGGTATATTCAATAAGCTGCTACTAGGTATTATGCTTTAAAAATTGTTTTGTTGATACATATGATTGGGAATGATAATTAAACAGGTTTACTTACTGTAGGATCTCTCAGAAACATTCATATATTTATTCAACAAATGTTTATTGAGTACTGTTATGACAACTGCCATCCTGGACCCTGGGAGAATTTCACTGGAAGACATAAAAACAAGACATTGTTCTCATAGAGCGTACATCCTGGTGGGGAAACATATAATAAGTAAATAAACAGAGATATGATGTACTGAGTGGTGATAAGTGCCACGAGGATAAACAAAGCAGTTTGAGAAAATACAGAGTGATAGCCTGGCATATGGAGATGGGGGGTGGTATACATAGGATGGTGGTCAGGGCAACCTTTAATAAGATGACGTTTGTGGGTTATATGCAACTAATGAATCATTGAACACTACATCAAAAACTAATGATCTACTACTATATGTTAGCTAACTGAACATAATAATAATAATAATAATAATAATAATAATAATAATAATAATAATAATAAAAAGAAACCTGGAAGAGGTGAGTAGGTGAGCCACATAGATAGCTGGAGAAGAAATATTTAAGGGTAGAGTAAATATAAAAGCTGATATGAGTATGCCTGGCGTGTTCCAGAAATGACAAAGAATCTACTATGCCAGGAGGAGGATTAATCTAGGAGAAAAGTGATAGGAAAGGAGATAAAAGAGATGGGGTAGAGAGAGGAGGAGGGCTGAGTGAGCAGAAAAACAGACCACCTATAGTAGATCAAGTGAAGGTCATCCTTGGAACTTTGGCTTTTATCCCGAGTTAGATAGTGACAGATTGGTGGTGCATGGGCAGAGGAATGACATAACTTGGGCTGTTGACAGTAGACTGAAGAGGAGAAAGACAAAAGTACAGGAACAAGTTAGGCTGGTGTAACAATTTAGAAGCCAGTTGGTGACAGCTTGAACCAAAATGATAGTGGTGGAGATGGCAAGAGGGTGACCAATTTATTTTTCATTAGACCCAGCAAGAATTTCTTGATGGATTTGATGTGGGTCTAAGAGAAAGGGAGGAGTCAAGGGTGAGTCTGAAGATTTTATTTAGTTTAAGCAACTTGAAAAATAATGTTTCCATTTACTGAGATGGGGATAACTATGGGAGGCAAAGATTATGGGAGAAAAGCCTGACTCTTGACGAAGCCACCTGGGTTTTGGGGCACCATTGATGTGGGTACAACATGCACTATGAATATCTAAGAACGAATATAGTAGGCTGCACTTCTTAAATTTATTCCATTATAGAACCTGTGCTTTATCTTACGGAGCTGGTGTTTCACAGCACATATTTTGGAAATAAACATAATTGAACCGAATTAAACCAGAAGATGGTATAAAGAGAACACACCTGAGGAATATGCCATCACCAGTCAATTTAATAAGTACCAATATCCAAATATGCTATGGTTTTCAGAAAGACCCTACATGGCGGGGAAGAATTAGAAAGTTATTTTGCACTTTGATAAATTATAAAATAGTAAATATAAAGTAATATGATTAATTTTTAGCACACATATGAGAACTTCTACATATAAAAGAATACTACCTCTTTTGAAGTAGTCCCTTCAAATGGCTAAATACTTTTTCTAATGATATTGCAATTAGTCAAAATATATTTGAAATCACACTTGGACTATCCTTCATAGACATAATGCTTTGAGAATCCTTAGAGATGGCAAAATGTCTATTGAGGTTGGATTTTAATTTCTAAACCTGCCAAAAGTCATTCAGAGTCAAGCCAGATATAAATGGATAAATAAATTGAGAAATATTTTACTGTTAAATGTGAGTTTGGTCTGTAAGATTGAATTTCCCAATGGCATTGAGAGACATTCTGAAGAAGGAATTCAAAAATATTTTTGAACAATGGTAATATCCCTGGAATAATTACATTGGCATCTGCCTTCATTTAGATATATAAGCTTTGCTGCTGAAATCTCTACATTATAGTCACATGCTCAAAGTCAAACAAATGATTCTAATTAACTTAAAAATGAGGGAAAATGGTAAAGAGGTGAAATTGGATTCCCCCATGCTGATTCTTGTCACCCGTCCCCTCTCCCTTTCCCTGTCTGTTCTTGGTCTGCAGTTTTGTACACAGAAATGCCATGAGACATTAAAACTATCTTGATGGTTGTAAGTTGGGTATGAGTTAATTCTGTCCTGATAGTCTAGAAGAGAGGAAGAAAGGGATGAGGATTCTTGTGGATGAAGGTAGAAAAAATGAGTTTGTCTCTGAGACCTATTTTAGACTAAGAAATTAATACACCAAATGGGCCTGGCCCGATGCCCAATGTTTACTGTTTTCCAATTGGGTGCAAACATGTCTGTGAATTTTTGGTGGCGAGCCAGCTGCTCTGTACTCATTCTCGTTGATTAAAATGCTCTCAGTAGAATTCTGTGCAGAATTGATCACTCTGTTTTTGCCTGCTGGGAAATAGGAACTGCCATGCCTTCTTAAGATGAATGAAAAAATGATTCCATTTCAGCAAAGGTCTCTCAAATCTAAGGTTTCCAAATTTTTCAAAGTTGAGGGGCCTTTCTGGATTGTATCCCATGCCACAGAACCCCAGCCGAGTCTTCATGGGGAATGTTTTGGCCAAACCAGGAGGTGACAAAGTAGATTCCAATGAAATACTACTGTCTCAACCTAGGGATCTACCTGACCATCTAAAGATGCTTCACGTGCTCAAGAGAAAAAAATTATGACTATACATATATCTCCATCAAGAAGTGGGCAGTGATTTGTTGTCACTGCAATAGACACTTATTCTGGATATGGATATGAATTCACCTTCCCTCATCACCATGCTTCTGCCAACAGCACTATTTGTGGACTTATAAAAATCTTTCTTCACCCTTATGGTATTCTACATAACATTTCTTTTCACCAAGGAACTCATTTTACAGCAAAGGAAGTAAGGGCGTGTAAAAAGCTAATTGTTTTTTCCCGTCCTCCCCCCTCAAGCAAGGAAATCTTTACAAGTGATTTGTGAGCAGCAGTAAAATTAATAAGGAATCATACTCATATAGCCCAAAGAACTCACAAGTCTTTATTATAACCTAAGGGGTTCTTTAAGTATAGCAGTGAAAATGGAATAAAGACTGATATCCCTGCTTGCTTTTAGTGAGACTCGAGTACAGAAAAATGAAATAACCCTGACCAAGATAATTCATCTGACATTGTTGAACTTGAATCCCTTCACTTCCTCTCACTTCTAATACACTCATCTCCCACATTAGTCATTTCCTTTCCTTCCTTGTCTCTCTCCCACACTTTCTCCCTCCCTCTCCCTCTTCCCTCCTCCACTTTCTGATTTTTCCTTCATCTACCCTTTAATAGATTCCTCAGTGTTCTGTCTCCAGCTTTCACTGTCATGGTTTCAAACCCCTCTTATTATAAAGCCTTCCAAATTTCCAGACTTACTATTTAAAGATTTTTTTTTTTTCATTTGAGAGAGAGAGAGAGAGAGAGAGCAAGGGAGAGCATGAGCAGGGTGAGCAGGGGCGAGGGTCAGAGGGAGAGGGAGAAGCAGGCTCCCTGCTGAGCAGCTTGCCTGATACTGGGCTCTATCCCAGGACCCTGGTATCATGACCTGAGTTAAAGGCAGATGCTTAACCAACTGAACCACCCAGGTGCCCTTCCAGATTTCTTATCAAAGTTCACTTCTACCTCCTAAGGTCAAATACTTTTAGATGTTTCTCCTTGTATATCACAGAGGCCCCTCAAACTCAATGTATCATATATATTTATATTGTGCCCCGCAAAATCTATTTCTTTTCATGGTTCATTCTCTCAGCCTCATCATCTGTAGTGGGTGCTTTGGTGCTCCACCATGTCCCTCAGCTTTACTCTTAGGTGCTTAAACCAGCATCAGACTCCTAGTATCTGCAGCTCTGTGCTTTGGTACTTTATACAGAAACCTGGTAAGTGTTTCCCTCATGAGCTATGAGGCTAGAAATGAGTGAACAGCCTGAACCAGTGACTGAGTTGTGTGTTTCATCCCATTTCCTGGAATTCTTATTCTCTTCCCCACCATGGGATTATGCTCCAGTCTCCTACGATGGAAGTTGTTTTCACAATGCATTCTTTCTTAGCCACCTTCTCTTCCTAGTATCACCTTCCCAGTCCCACACTCATGTCCCTTTCACCTCCAAATAAAATATTTGCTTTTTAAAACTGAGATATAATTAACATATATCTTTATTAGTTATATATGGCATTTTCCCAGAACCCTAGACATATAATAGTTTCAAGTGTACAGAATAATGATTCAATATATGTCTATATTATGAAGCGATCACCACAGTAAGTCTCTCTAACATCCATCACCCCATATAGTTACATGTTTTTTTCTTGTAATGAGAACTTTTTTTAAGATCTCTCTTAGCAACTTTCAGATATACAATACAGCCTTATTAACCATGCAGTATAATTGTTTGCTTTTGTATCCATATCTCTATGTCTGCTTCTGGGGAAATTCAAAACAAGATTGTAGATGCCAAGACCCTAAGGAGCAGATTCTCAGGATGGTACATATTATATGACCCCTCACTGGACTATAAGGAACTGACTGGGGGCACCTGGGTGGCTCAGTCAGTTAAGCGTCTGCCTTTGGCTCAGGTCATGATCCCCGGGTTCTAGGATTGAGCACCACATCAGGCTCCCTGCTCAGTGGGGAGTCTTCTTCTTCCCCTCCCTCTGCCCCTCCTCTGCTTGTGCTCCCTTTCTCTCTCTCACTTGCCCACTCTATCTCAAATAAAATCTTAAAAAAAAAAAAAGAACTAACTGTTAGATATAAATGTGAGTTGGTGGCTTGGCATGCTAAAACGTAAGAATTACCAGGGTTGTCACTCTTCATGAACTGGGTGAGGATACAGAGGGGATGCCCTGCTTTATGCATTCTCTCTAGCATTTGAAAGATTTGGACCAATATTATTCATAAGAATTGTGGAAATACATTGGTTGTTGTAAAGTGCTATTGATGTGCTAAAAGAAAAAACCCAATAGGCTAAGTTTTTTAACCACCAATTCAGGGCGAGGAATAAAAGCCAGAAATGCAGAGTTTAAAAAGCCTCTTTATAGGTAGTTATTAATCTGATGATTATCTTTTCCTCAATCTGTAATGGGAGGAAGGAATGGAGAACATTAAGCATTCAGACTACACCCTCAGGCCATATTAACTCTTCTGCTCTCTGTTGTAACATAGGTCCACAGATGCTTGGATCATTTAGACATTTCCACATAACATCACATTGGTCTATCATATTGTTGCTATCATATGAAACCTGAGAAGCAGGATATGACAAGTATTCTGGTTACCCTAATAAGACACATATCTTTGTAGGACATAAATCCTACAAAGATTTCAGTGTCTTTCATATTGATGAAGTTTTTAAGGGTCCAACAAACTGAAGCATACCCAGGCATCCTCTCCAGAGTAAAGTGCACAAATCACTGTATCTTACATAGCTCTTGATAGGCCTCTTTGATTTGAGAATTAGGGCATATCTTTCTTGGGAATTCTGTTCCAACCCATTTGCCTGCCTTGGAAGCCTACCAATTTTGCTTAAGTCTCAAAGAAAGAGAGACTCTATAGTAGGTTGAAATGGCTTCTAGAGTACATTCCTTGATGCTACCAGTATCCTTAGTACATTTGGGTACACTGTGGTGTCTCTGTGAAGTCCTAGTTGAGTAGTTGTAACACAGACTCTTAGGGTTCTATAAACAGTGTCTTGCCATGTGTATCAGACAATTATCCATGATTTCAAAATAAGCTCCCACAATGTTCCTGAGTCCTTGTAGAAACTATGATCCTGATCAAATAACTATATGATCAGAAATGCTTAGCATGAACTAGGCATTGTCAGGGTCACTGAGGCATAAGGTCAAGTGGACACAATAAAAAATTGGTCATATAATGAAGGTAAACATTCAACATTGTTCCAAGTAATTAATAGACCCCCCCCCCAAAACCACCTACTTTTGTTACATCAATGACTTTTCCTTACTCCCCTACCAAACTAAGGGAACATCTAATCAATCACTTATGGTAAAACAAGTGATGGGTCACCTAGCTGGTGGGAAACATTATTTCACACCTGGAGTCTGAGTCTAGAATCAGCATTATCAAACATGGCATTGCCTTCCTTGTTCCCTCTGCACCATTAACTGAAAAACACCAATGTACAATCTGCGTAATTTGTAAATGACTCACGGATACTCTATGAAATGGCTTGAGAAACATTGAGAATATCTAAATGGTATATTTTTTAAAATTCAAAAAATCTGTTTTTTAAAAACCAACAGTAACTTCTGAATTCAGACCTTAACCAGTGTACCCATTTCACTGAACAAGAGTCATTGAGTAGCATATAGTCATAAAGCAGTTTTATTCCTGTGGTCAAACCCACATGGTAGACTGGTTCCTTCTCTCTCTTGAACATGATTTCTGGTGGACCCAGAAACTTTTCCACCTGTACATAGATAGTTTTCTGGTTACTCTTGGTCACACACACATACATACATGCATACAAAGCAGTTTACTTTCAAGAATTTGAAAATCTACTCTTGTGTAATAATTAAAACTCTAAACTCAACTTGAAGGTAAAACTCCTTTTCTCCCATGGTTTGGGCTTACAATTGGGAAGGCAGCTGAGATGGCTTCTCTTTATCTGTGCTTTGAAATTATCCTTCCAGGTCCTTTGCTGGAGTTTTTCAGGGAGGGTGGGGCAGGGAAGGATGTCTTTTCCTGGGACTTTCATGATTTGATGTGGCACTCTCTGGGTTTGGTGGGTGTCGAAGCTGACTCTCCATGGGCTTGGTAGATCTTCATAAATGACTCTCTTGTAATGCATTTGTGGGTTCTTCGGAGACACCTCATACCTGGCAATTTTTTTCACCTGAAGTTTCATAAATGTGAGGGAACTGATCTCTCTCCAAACTGGCCAGCCCTACCCCTTCAATCCTTAGACTTCTGTTTCTGCTGGTTTCCTCCTGCTTCCTTCGATTGAGGCAAACTTGCCTCTAGCAGGGATGGTTCTCTCTTTTTTTAATAAAGATTTTATTTATTTATTTGACCCAGAGAGAGAGATCATAAGTAGGCAGAGAGGCAGGCAGAAAGAGAGGGGGAAGCAGGCTTCCTGCCAAAAAGAGAGCCCAATGCAGGACTCGATCTCAGGACCCTGAGATCATGACCTGAGCCAGAGGCAGAGGCTTAACCCACTGAGCCACCCAGGTGCCCGGTTATGGTTCTCTTAAGGCAGCCTTCAAGTGGACTATAATCTGGTTCCCAGAAGACATTCTTGCATCCTTTGCTCTGACAGATTCTGGGAGTGCAGAACCCTTCCAATCTGGCCATTGTCCTCACCCTTCAGGTGAGCAGTTTCCAGTGGCTGCCTCTGGCCTTGGAAGTTTCTCAGGTATAGATTTCCACCAACCTCCTAGGCTCAGATTCCCCATAGTTCTTTTTGAAGCCTCTGTCATCCTTTCCTATAGAAGTGGAGTGTTCACAACATACCAGTACTTCGCCCCAAGGAAACCCTGTCCCGGACCTCTTCACCCTTAACCTTCTGATACTCTCGAAGTGCACATTGGAATAAGAGTTTTAAAACACTTCCTTTGCAGAGGTGAGCTGCCAGTTCCCTTTGGCAAATGAGGCGAATTTCTACCTACTCTTTTGTTACCCCACCTTCTGAGACCTCACACCAAAATTGTGACAGAAGAGTCCCTTATTGATATTAGCTTTTATTAATTTATATTGATATTCTTTCACCAATTGTTTATTAAACACCTGCTCTTTGTACCATGGTAGCTACTAGTGATACAAAGATCAAAACGATAGGGTTTCTGATCCAAAAAAGTCCCAAATTGAACAAAGTATGCCTTGAAGACAGGGAAGGATCCCTTTCCTAAGTTTCTAATATTTGGCTGGGCAGAGGCTGTCCAAAGAGGGGACCTGCTCTCTGTGCCTACCATCTGTCCAGAATAGCCCCTTTTTTGGAGCTACCATCCTTTGTTCTGTGCTCCTTCTCTGGACATCCCAAATATAACCCCAAGGCAATCAATTGCCTCAGCACTTACCCTGTTTAACATCTCATGTGCTGTTATGTAGTTAGAACTGATAAAATGCAGTTCTCTTCACCTTTGAGGAGAGGAAGCATGAGAACAGTACTTTTAAAGTGCTCCCCAAGTGATTCTGCAGTCTGCTTATTAATGAAACGCACATCCTTCTAATCAAACTGCTGCTGAAGGAACTTAATCTAGCTTCTATGATCGTTGGGAGAAATATCAATTATGTAAATCCAAAGAGATGATACAATATGCATTTCAGCCAACATTGCTTCATTGTTACTTTGTGGGGTCCACTGCTCATGTCCTCACTCTTTATGTATCGTCTGTCAGTCCAAATATAGAAATACCTGATTCTGCAAATGTCCTTCTTTCCTATAGAGGGAAGAAGAAATATAAAACCAGTCCTATTCACAAAGAAGTGAGAAATTGCACTAAAAATCAATACCCTTTTAAAGATCTGGAGCATCATTATTGCTTTCTCAGACAAAATTAGCAGTAATGCTTCTACATTACATTTTTATTGCAGAGTGAATTTGCTGAAAGGACTTTATGGTGAAAAATTATATTCACGCTTAAAGTATGAAACTTGCTTAAGATTGGCTTCATGGGATTATAGAATCTTTTTGCTTGCATGCTCGCTCATAATTCTAATTTCTCCTGATACTATTTTCATATGACCTTGAAGGTTAATCAAGTGTCAACAAACTCAGGAACTCGTGAGTGTTTTCTACAACCGTGTTAAGACAAGTGCCTAATGCTGTCTGTTCCTCTGCTCCTTTATGGCTTTTTTTTTTTTTTT